>OX638391.1:3865767-3967223 GCA_951813805.1 Limnephilus auricula
ACACCCATAATACCCAATATTATATCAAACCATACCTAGATTTATAAAATTTATTTTTAATGTCATCAGATTTTATGTCCGGGTTAAATCTTCCCCACAGGAAAAACTTAACCCTTTCACACACTTTTCCAAAAATGATAGTCTAGTCAATACATGCTGTGTAATTGTACTATGTAAGTATAAAAAATAAAACAATACAAGAACAACACTTCAACCCACCAGAGACCAAATGGGAAAATAATTCACCGGCTCCAGATATTTTCATATCAGAAGGTTCGACTCGGTAGAACTCCTAACTGGACCGATAAATCCCACTGATCCCTCAATTTAAAAAATCTTTCGTATTCCTAAATGTATTTAAAACTAGCTGACCCGGAAAACTTCGTACCACCTCAGAATCAATAAATGTTGTATTTATTAGCTGTTCGAATTGATTCAAATTATGTCGACCAACGTACATTATTTGAAAAGCCGTTCCATACAAAATATACGAAAAAAATTATTTTCTTCATAATTATTTTTCCCGTGATTTTTTCAGATGTTTTAATAGTTATTCTGTTAACCGGGACGGAGACAAAACCAACAAATCAAAGATCATGAAAATCGATCCAGCCGTTCTTGAGTTATAAATGGTGTAACTAACCCGACTTTGTTTTATATATTAAGACTAGCTGACTGATTTTTGCATTTTTATATATAAATTCTTTCATTTTATTTTAATTTCCGATCCGATTGCCATGAAACTTTGGGCATTTGTGTGTGCATGCCCAAAATGGTTTATATATATATTAAAGTGAGCTCTTGCATTATGAAATTATTTTCTTTATTATTCATCCGATTGCAATGAAACTTTGGGGATTTTATGTGCGCATGCTCGGGATAATAGTGAGCTCTGGAGTTATGAAATTATTTCTCATGCTATTCATCCGATTGCGATGAAACTTTTGTAAGTTGTTGTGAGGACGACCACGTAGGTTTCTATATATACCGATGAGCTCTGGCATTATGAAATTATTTCCTGTACTATTCATCCGATTGCGATAAAACTTTGGTGAGCTTGTTGTGAGCACGCCTGCGTAGGTTTTTATACATATTGGTGAGCTCTAGCGTTATGAAATTTGTACAAAAAAATGCAACTTTACACGCGAGTTGTTTGAAAAGAAAGTGGATTTCATATAGTTTAGAGACAATTTATTTATTTAAGTGGCATTGCACCGCTAGGAAATCGCTGGTAATGTTATAAATATTGTATGAAATAAAATAATAAAAATAAGTAATTGAATAAAGTACTGAATCAAAGAAGACAAGGTTTGTTGACACCTACACAACGACGTAATATAGTTGTGTTAACATCAAGAAGTTATTAAAATAATTATACAATTAAGGTTGAAACAATTAGGTAATCATCATAATTATTGCAAGTCATCTTAAATAAACACAGCTATCGTAGGGTGGCCCTTCTCATGCAGGTGGAATTAAGTGATTTTGACATAGTATTTGTGTGAACGGAGGCTTTGCAGATAATAATGGTATACTTCTTGTAGGGTAGGGTGGCACTGCATGGTATCTGCAACGCCTCGCGGTGGGCCTCTTCGTGACTGGGATACATTTCGGCCTCTCAGGTGGTGACATATTTTCCTAATACAACGATAGTTGTCAACTGCAGGCTTGCAATAAAATCGTACTAAAATGACTGTTGACAATATGATTAACCGAATATTATTATTTATTTTTTCTTTTATTGGTGTGCAATAATAAATCATTCTTTTTGGAAATTATAATATTTAATATAATTTATTTCTATACTTAAACATACATTTTACAAATTAATGATTATAATGGTTTACATAGTAGTACAAAACATATTAAGACCCATTGACCAGCGGGTGAGAACCATAGGTCCAAAATGCTCGCAACTGTACAGGGAGGTTCCGATGAGAAAGATCGATTATTCCCCTATCAAATTTATTCCATTCAAAACTTGATTTAATATATATCTACATTCAAGTAAGCAATAAAAATGCTCAAAACGCCCGATGATAAATTATTAAATATCGTGTACTTCTTGTAAGTATTTTTTGATCAGTATTTATGATTTTTCAACAATGTTTAAACAAAATAAGTGTGTAAAAAAATCTTAAATATTTTATTTTGTAAGATCTTAAATAAAAAGAAAAACTGAGGTATTTTCATCACATACGTCTTCGGATTTATTTTTGAAATTAAAATTCTAAATAATGTCTTTACTAGATTATGTATTAATTTATTTTGTTGTACGATTACATGATTTTAAATTTGTTTCCCAAATTTAAAAGGAGCATCATGTCAATGATGTAAACTGTTTAACGCAAATACATGTCACTTCACAGATCACCACTTCTCACAACCTATAAACATTCAACACCTATACACATAACTACATATATACTACGCACATTACCCGGTATATACTAAATATATATTTTCCACAAATTAGACATTTCAAAAAAATATATCGTAGGTATCCACTATTAAAGATAATGTAATATATCTGTAAATTGTTTCATCACTGCGATCAATGTACTATTTGCTTCTATAACATAAAATAAATAAAAACATATTTAAAAAATCTAAAAAATAAGCTTCCCTTTCAATCTCAGGTCGAGCATATCACGTAGAACATAATAATTTATTAATTTATTTTCAAAATTGTTAATGGTTTAATAAACTGCCCTTTTCTACTTCATCAAATTAGGTTTAATATTCCTAGAATCGGTTCACGACATGTACATTTTATTCCCCTAAATATAAAAAAATATCGAACCAAGCTGGGGTATGACACTGCCTTGCCGAGAATGTGCCGTCATTTTAACGAGACATATAAAAACCATTCCATTAATTTGACAATATCATCATTGGCCACTTTTAAAACATCTGTTAACGAGATTTAAAGCTCCGTGTTGATAAAAAAGATATTATTATATTGTTTATATGTATGTAATGGGATAGTAACTTGCCGAATATAAGTAATGTACCTATTCACCAAAATGATGTCTAAATATTCGTAAAGATAAGTTATATTACCAATGCTGTGTTTGTCTTTAACTAGTGATAATATCAACCATGCTTATTGTAATTGTTTTTGTGAGAGATTTGATATGAATCACTGTTGACAAACCTTTAATAAAAAAAATAAAAAAAAATAATAATATCACATCGAAGGCTTTGAATTGAAATGTTGGGATTTATACTTAGAGTAAGTTCAGATTTCAAAAATCCACAAACATTTATGATTCTCTACATATCCTACGTAAGAAGTCACATAGAGTGTGGAACAACAGTGTGGAACCCTCATTGTTTTACATATAAAGCAAATCTAGAAAGAGTTCAGAAAATTTCATGAAATATGTCTCTTCTCGAGTGCGGAATAATGAAAAATATTTCCCTGTAAACCCTAAATCTCTTGTTCACCGTCGAAATATCAGAGTCATATTCATGCTCTATAAGATAATTCATAACTTTATTGATATCCCATACTAACTACAAAATTTTCATTTCAAATGTCCATTAAGAGTTACTTGATCTCCGGATACATTTTATTTTCCTAAGAGCAATTATTCTCGATCGAATGCCATATGTTTAACCAAAAACTTCATAATTCATTGATTTCTTTTTTTTATTAGTTTATCATATTTCCTCTTTTACTTTTAGTACCTAGTTCTAATTTGAATAAAATCACTTCCTCAAAGATTTTATTGATATCCATTAAAATTTAAATGTAACCTTGGAAATATTTCATAAAACACTTTTTGTAGATTGAAGATACACTAGCAGAATTGTTTATATTAGGTAAATTGTTGTGTTATTTTTCTGTTATGGTCTTAATGTCCCTATTTTATTATTCAATGACATATAAATATACTTATCACTGTCATATATAAATTTATAAAGACTGTTTATTAAGCTAATAAATAAATTTAAAAAAAACTAATATTTCACAATATAGAAAAGATAATCAACACATAAGTCTTCATTCCACGGAAGATGGCGTATAACGGTAAATGGTAAAGGAACATAGAACACGAGGGAATAGTAAGTAATATAACAGGGGTATAGTGTAGGTACTGGTGTAGGTACTCTAGGGTGTGTAGCGTATGAGTGATGCCGTTTTCCTCCGAACGGAAACTGTTTCCTAATCATAATAAGATTGTACAAATGTGTAATATACCGGATTGCATGAACACTGAACTCTGAACACCACGCGCACGTAAGGTTGCCGGTACAAAAATAGATTTGCTGATGCCGCGGATTTCCGCCTTGGAAATACATAGCGGGAGGGCTTTGCGCTCATCAGGGGACGTGTGAGGATGGGAAGAGCGCCAATACTTGGCATAGGACCCCAAATATTTTTATACAGCTACCGACGTAATTTTTATATACATATATATTTTTTATTAGGGAGAAAACACAGACACAGACCGTAATTAAAAAGACAGCAAAGAAATAAGGATGTTAAGGAACGCACTTGACTTACTTTAACAAGTGATTCCTGACAGTATTTGGAGTAAAAAAGTTAATGAAATTTTGATCTCGGGTGATATTTTTTATGTGTTTTTTTTCCCACTAAAAAATAAAAAAATCAGTAAGTAGGGTGGTTCGGTTACTCGGCTGAGTGTACAGTGACGACGTGTGGATATTGAAAAAAAAAATTTTGAAAAGAAGACATAAATTTTTTTTATTTTTATTTTTTACTTCTCATAATAATGTTTTCTTTTTTACTTCGCCTGCACCCTAACTATTTCCTACGGATTGACTTGAACAGCGGATAAATAAATATTTACAAATTAATAAAAAAATATAAATAATTTTAGAATTTTAGAAATGTTTCCTTAAAAATAACTTTAAAAGTATAAACGAAGTTTGTCTAAATTGTTGTTATTTTACAGGAAAGCAGCCTACAATTTTCTACCAAAAGTTCTGCATTTATCAAAAATATATCATATTCGTATATCAGTTATACATTATTGGAATAAAACAATTATTAAATTATTGAAAAATTTCACCAATTTCGAAGGTGTTTTCTTTTATTAACGACTATTTAAGGTAACTAAACATTACCAAATTGTTCAAATGCATTTAATTTCTGTGAAATTACTCACAGCAACAAGTAAATTTTACAAACATCGAACCTCTATATATATATTCTACGATCTATGTATATGTTCATGTTTTATCTTTTCTTTTCACAACTTATTTTTTTTAAAAGAAAGACAAACATTCCCAGGTTACGAATAACCCAACAACATTTGAAAATCTCCTACTACCACCACACTAAGCGGAAGATGTTGCTTGTGTTGTGATGGAGGACTTAGCCAGCCGAGGAATCGAACACGGTACGCCTGGGTGGGACCCAAACGCGATGCCCACTGAATCACTGACCGGTGGACTATTACTTTGTTACATAATTATTATGTCTTTAGACTATTATGAACTGTGCTTTAACTACTACTAACTAACATACAATAACAGTTTTTCTAAAACTACTACTACTATTACTAAACCAACATACAATAAAAGTTTTTCTAAAACATGCGAACAACTCAGCACAGATTCATTCACTCCTAGTGAGGTGTTCACAAAACATTACTACTTAACCCTTTTATATATATAATTAATAGGTATACTGATTATTTTATACTCTTTATCATGAATTATCATTGTGTTGCTTGTACTTATCCTATATTTACATGTAAACTGTACGTACGAGGATAAAAGCAAATAATATTTAAAAAATCTTTTTCAATAATCGCAAATTCAAATTAAATGAAAACAAATTACTTTGGAAACACCGCTTATTTATACAATAATAATCATTTCGGAACCAAAGTTTTCTTCCTCAGTATTACTAGCTATTCTAAATACCATTCTAAAATTTATTATAACCTGATCTAAAACAATTTTTAATTTATGTAATTGTTTTTATGATTATTTTTTGTCTGTACATATGTACTTATTTGTCTGTAATTGTTTGTCTATTGTTATATTTGTTAACTTTCATTTTATCCTGACGAAGAAACCATTTTTCGGAACACGTTGATAATTTTAATTAAATAAGTAATCGGTAGTAATTAAATGAAAAAAAAGTAATTGTTTTCATTTATTTAATAAAAAAACATATTATTTTAACTCTACTACCCAAAACACATTGTTACATTTTATTTTTGGTGATGATGAACGTAAAATAACTTTTTTGAATACACATATTTAATTGTATTTTCTTCCTATCATAAAATTTTCCACCTCTCCACATGAGTTTTAAAACAAAAAAGGATAACAAAGTTTAATAAATTAAAAAAATAAAAGTAATGTTTCCGACCCTTTAGATAATATAATATAGATAATCGGTCCCTCCAAGCCAAGGGGCGAGTTATGAGTCAAGACGGCCAAAGACTGACCAACGTGGTGGGAAGCTTATCCAACAAAGAAGATTGGCGATCAAGCGGTTTGCTTTGTTGGTATTCAAAATTGGCTTCTAAGTCGGAGCAAAGACCGAGCTTCTCGTACCGACCTCAACTTGTTGACCTCTGTTATCTTTGGATATTTTATTATAGTCCACATGGATATCTTTGGATATTCAATTACCTTATTGTAATAATATAATAAGGTAAACTAAGGTATAATAAGGTATAATAATGTATGATAAGATATAATATGGTATATTAAGGTATAATAAGATTTAAATAAGGTATAATACGGTATTATAAGGCATAATCAGGTATAATAATGTATAATAAGATATAATAAGTTATACTAAGGTATAATAAGGTATGATAAGGTAGAGTGAGGTATGATATGGTACAATAAGGTAGAGTAAGGTATGATATGGTATAATAAGGTATGATAAGGTATAATAAGGTATAATAAGATATAATAAATGTTAATAAAATTGTTAATGATGGTATTGCATATGTTAAGATATCCTTTATTCCTTTATATTATAAAAAAAAGTAAATATAGATTTTTTGTTCTTTAATCCAGCTTTTAATTCTATATCTGAACTAGCTTCTGCCCGCAACTTTGTCTGCATAAGATTAGTACTTAGAGTAATCTATTTCTTTTCCCAGGTCCCATCTACGTTTATATTAAAATTCTTAAACTATTGTTTAAGAATTTTAACTACTGTTATTTAAAAAATCTATAATTCTTGATTCGATTCAAAGTATTAGGCGAGTACTTCAAATAAATGCAGTAAGTTAAATATTTTCTAAAATAGAATTTTGATTTAACAATCATTGTTTTGCTAAATGTCATTCTTAAATTTTGACATTTTCTATTAAACAATAATTATTATTATATTCAATATATTGAAAATAAATAGTTAGCTTTATGAATCATAGCCCATATGTTATTCTGATGTATGAGCTATATTATTGTAAGGTTTTATTAAAATCCATTCAGTAAATTTTGCATGAAAGAGTAACAAACATACATACATCCATACAAACTTTCGCGTTTATAATATTAGTAAGAATAAGATTTATTTTGTTTTCCTTTTTTTTTTTCATTTTTGTGTCAAGTGAAAGTTGCATTATTTTATTGCCTACTATTTATGTTGTCTAAAGCTTTTGTTGACAGTCGGAGTTTTTATGTTTTCTTTGTATGCTTGTCTAACTGGTCTGTTAGTGATAGTATGTGTTTGTTGAAATTTGTTTTTTTGATCAATAATAGATTTTAGTAAATAGTGTTTTAACGAATAATTGTCGTATTTTAGTACGTCAAACTTGTTGAATATTTGGTCTGCATCAGTCATTCTTTGTTTTGTTAAGATGGCTTTCTGTGGGATTTCTATTTGATTGATAGCTGAGTTTGTTGATTAATTAAAGATGAATCATATATTTGATTAATTAAAGATGAATCATAAGTGCAGCAATAATGTTAAAAAGACATTGTTCAATGCATTTTGTACGAGCCTGTATACACGTGAAACATGGTGACAATACCGATTATGTTATATAACATTCAATGGAACGACTCCGAATCCAATATAATAACGCCTGCAGAATTATATTTGGATATAGGAGATACAGCAGCGCTTCAACAATGTTTACGGAACTAGGACTTAATGGATTCACCGGCCTGATGATACACCGGGTCACTGGAGCCAGGATGCGGCTAATGGCCTCCGACAACACGGTGGTGAACGCAGCCTTCCAGAACCAAGCGCCACTCCTGAGTGAGCGCTGGGCCCGAGCTCACTCAAGACCACGCAAAAATTGATACATATTTATAACTTTGTACCTACTTATAATTGTTCTACTTTATTTATAATTTAACTGTATTTATAACTATATGGGACGTGTTAGATTGCACTATCCTCCCCATATCCTGGAATAAAACATTATTTTTATTATTATTATATAGTTTTAAACAGAGAGATCATATCTGAGATTTGTCGTCTTTTGGTAAGTGAGACTTTATTAAAGAGAGTAATTCTTTCAGCATAGTTACCTAGATTCCGATGTATATTAATATAATTTTTTTCGTTATTATAATGTATTATTCATTGCAATATGGTTGGTCTTTCTTTGTATGCGATAATTTCAAGATAAAATCATAAACTTGGCAAATTAATGAGAAGCTGACTTCCCTTTTCAGTTTGAAGTGAAGGGCTCGAGCCGTGTGGCACTCTTCATCTCGAGTACCTACACACATAATATGTGCCAAGCAGCCGAGCAGGTGAGTGGAAGGCTCGCCTAGCCCCTGTGTGTAAGTGTGTACATTCGGGTATGTATTTTTACATTTCCCAATGATACTGTTGCACGATCTCACGCCACTCGGCCTACATTAGCGCTCGCAGAACTTACCGTGCGGCGCCGGCGAGCGGACTGAAGTGGTTCAACAGGGGCGTGCTGTAACACTTATTGCTCTTTTGTACATAATAGAAACTAGAAAAGCCAAAATATGTTACCTTGGCGGGAACAATTTTACATAATTGTAATGATGAAAAAATTCATAGATTATCAACATCCAGATATTAATATTATCAGCACTGTGAAATCAACAAGCAAAGCAACTGCAAGGATTGGGTTCCTAGATTAAAAATAAAAGTAATGTATTTTAAATACTTTTTTTTTATTTTTTATTTTTTTATTATTTATTAACCAAAACATACATGTTATGTACATTTTTTTAGGTATATACCACCTCACTAGGCTGAGCCTGTTCCGAGGTGGCAGTAATTTAATATTTTTTATATCATTTTCAAAAGAAATAATAAAATAAATTATTAATTAATAAATAGAATTTACATAAAATGAAAATAAACATAAAATGAAAATTAATAAGAGAAATAGAAAAGAAAAGAAAAAATGGAGAAGAGATGATATAAAGAACTTAAATTATTTGAAAAAAAAGAGAGATAAAATTTAATACAGGTAGCTATTATATTGAAGAAGTTATCATATGTCCGCAGTCTATAATGCCCTTGTTTACAATCCATGTATGTATTTTGTGTTTTAGATTTACGCTTTTTATCAGGTGAATGTCTTTTATGTCTTTTTCAATTAAATTTGAAAGTTTTGGAGCCAGATAATATATACATAAGTATATATTAAGTTAAACAGACATCCTGATTCTAAAACCTTCTGGCAATAAGGGCTTGCTTAGATAATAAGTGAAGGGTGATACCGTATTGAGTCGTGCGACGCTAAAGGGTGGCTTTGCCGAAATCTCGTCAATTTTTTAAAAGAATATCACATCGTGCGGATGGAACGTCTCCAGATTGTTGGCTCCTAGCCAAACGGGTCTTGCAGCAGAAGGACAGGCTGATATCATCAGATGGGTCTCATCAGCCTAGTGTGTCTGTTGTATAGTCCCTTCTAAAGTCAATTCGGAGGATCACTTAATGCTCTGGGCCACCCAACCAAGAATCAATGGGCTTCAATTGTAAGTGTTCAAAAAGATGATTTTAAAGGGAGATCTGTAAATGAAAATGTTATAGTAATTTATTTTTTAAAGTATTCTGCCGTTTTGAGCTACCTCCATCTTTAGCCAACGTTTCAGACAGCATTACAACGTCCATCATGAGGGCAGATGTGTACCGTCTGCCTTGATGATTGACACTGTAATGCTATCCGAAACCTTGATTAAAAAAGGAGGTAGCGCAACAGGTCGCATGTATCGATAATGGCAATAAAAATTATGAATATAGATTCGCTCTTGATTTTTCATCCAAGTTTAGGAAAATATATTCTAGCGAAGGCGAGAACCCTTTAAGAATAAAAACAAACACATATGGCAGTAATTGTACCGTTTTAGCAATACCTGCTACAACAATCAAATAAGTTTTAATTCAACCGCGGGTAAAGGTAAGACGCACTCATATTTTTTTTAAAACTTTTCCTTATGTGTTAGAAAAATCTGCTTGTTCCAATTGTGATTTTATGATAATAGATGGTTTGTAAAGTACAAAATGCACGCCACTGGCTCCATGTTTCAGAGTTCCCGCGGATGCCCACCGTAATATAGAAGCAGTATCCAGTGTAGGTACCCTCGCCCGCGCCGGGAGGGATGACGCTGATTAATGACTGGCGTTTCGCAGACCTCCCGCGAGCGGAGGCCGTCCATTAGCCCCCATTTCCTAGGGCGGATGGCGCGCCGGCCCGCCCGCCCGCCAAATGGACTCCTCAATGTCGTGCGAGCTCTCTCCGCTCTCTCTGGCCACTGGACTTGGACTTTGGCTAAACACGATACTGCGAACCACCAAAAGGTTCTTTCTAATACGTATTATATATCATACTTCAATTGATTTTTAAAGATTTTTTTTTTTAAGTTAAAAGAAATATACAAATAATATTAATAATGATGGTTTACTACCTAACACCAAGTAACACATTTTTTTAAGTGAGAACATTTTGGTTTTGCTCATTAATTTTGAGAGCAAACAGTTTTTTTTTTAAATATACTTATTTTATTTTCGGTTGTCAGGCTATCAGGAAGGAGAATATATATGTTTATACCCTCATAGCCTATGTTCATTTTGCCACACTCTGTCTTTGTTGAATTTGTGTATAATTTATTACGTTGTCTTGTGTGTTGTTCATGTACTTGTGATGTTTCATAAATGTAGTATTTGTGTGTGTAAAACCATTTTGAATTTTGTAGATTAATAAGCATATGTTGTATTCGTACAGTTTTCTGATTTTCATTAAGTTAGTTTCTTTGTATACACTTTTGGTGGGGGTATCTGGTCGATAGTTAAAAAGTTTTTTTATAACTTTATTCTGAATTATTTGAATTTCGTTTAAGAGTGTGATATTTGTGTTTCCCCATATTTCTGTGAGGTAATTAAGATGGGAATGAATTAAACTAAATAATAATAATTAAACTAGATAATAGGTACAAATAATAAGTTACCACTGGAAGTTCTATGAACAGTAAACCTCGCGTCCAAATAGCATGTATCTAATTTTATTGAAGTAAATACTTCTTTACGCACGCTTGACTTGAGGGGTAAACTGGCAAATGCGTTACGGAAATTACAGCGTTACGAGGTGAACGATAGGCGAACTATAAAAAAATTAAATTAATTTTTAGGTTCATTCCTCACAATCTAATCGTAACAACAGTGCTCAAATCCATAGTAATGGCGTTTGGAATGGGTGCTGGCATTTATTTTAAACTTTGTAAGAATTAAATCAACAATCCCATTCTAAGCGTAATTCCCATAATAAAATTAATCAAATTTTCGTTTAGAGTATGCGAACTCAGTGCATTGAAACGACTGATTTGATTGATGATTGGTAACAATCCAAACGAATCTACAATATAGATTCTTATACACTGATGATTGGAATGGTTTTATTCGATGCCAGAAAGAAAATTAGATTAGATTACTAAAGAAGTATTTTCTTCAGTCGTGTGGTCTAAAGCACACTCGTATTTTTATTTATGTAGAGACGTCTGTTTCAACGCTAACTTGACTAAAATCGACTACTAATCGTGATAAACATTATAGAGGATGGTGGTGGTTACGATGAAGTCCTCGTCGAATATGTATTGCAGTGAAAACCAAAAACAATTTGACTCCGCGTCAATAACATGGTTATTTGGGAAGGTCTCGAATTTTTGGCGCGGCATCGGGTGTCGAAAAACTTCGTAAAATATGTGACACATCAAATACAAGGAGATATTACAATTGCTAGAAGGTAAATTACATTTTTTCGTATAATATCGTACAAATTAAAATAGACCGTCATTTATTTGTAACACTCATAAAAATATTTGGTAACTTTGCAATAAGCCGCCGCTTTTTTAATAGGCACAGATTTTGAAAAGTACACTACTTTTAAACTTAGTTACTACAAAAAACATCGGTTTCAGTCGAGACCGGTGGAAAAATATGCATTTAAATTTACATTTCATTAAAAAAAAACTGTACGTAATTCCTCGTTACGGCTGACATTTCGTATTACATTATTTTGCATAGAACAATGCTGAACAATTTCCAGGGTACCAATCGATAAATATTTAAAAAAAGATTACTCTATGGCAAGAAATCACTCGAGGAAGGTACTAACTAAAGATTGGGTTGCACCATACAAATTTTAATTTTCTGAATAAATAAATAATTAAGTATATTTAGGACGAATTAAAATCAATGTACTATTAATTAGGTTGTGTTAGGTTAGGTTAAGTAATAATTATTGGATATAGATGGAAACACTTTTTTTAAATAAACTCTTTTGATTCACCTTAATTACATTAGCTTCGTCTTGTGAAATTTTGCCCATATTTGTAATCACTGTCACTTTGGTATGTTGGTAGTCCTGATAATTTTTTTTATATATAACGACCGGCTAGAAGATTTTGAAGATATCACGAAATCTGGGCGTATTAGATAAACACTAATTTAAGTACCGAAGTTTTGAAAATAAAATGACGTAAAAAAACATGCTTTTTTTCTAGTAATTATTATTTTTTAAATAATACACTCACTTTTGTATCACAAACCATGTTGCACAAACCTAGCGTAGCTGCCAAACTACTTGAAAACTGGGAAGTTTTTCTTGCCTTG
Organism: Limnephilus auricula; assembly: GCA_951813805.1. Lineage (NCBI taxonomy): Eukaryota > Metazoa > Arthropoda > Insecta > Trichoptera > Limnephilidae > Limnephilus > Limnephilus auricula. The sequence goes on from OX638391.1 coordinate 3,878,822, forward strand.
ACGTGAGCAGGCGCTATAAAGGGGGCCCTTTCTCTTGTATCACAAACCATGTTACACAAACCTAGCGTAGCCGCCAAACTACTTGAAAACTGGGATGTTTTTCTTGCCTTGACGTGAGCAGGCGCTATAAAGGGGGCACTTTCTCTTGTATCACAAACCATGTTACACAAACCTAGCGTAGCCGCCAAACTACTTGAAAACTGGGATGTTTTTCTTGCCTTGACGTGAGCAGGTGCTATAAAGGGGGCACTTTCTCTTGTATCACAAACCATGTTACACAAACCATGTTACACAAACCTAGCGTAGCCGCCAAACTACTTGAAAACTGGGATGTTTTTCTTGCCTTGACGTGAGCAGGCGCTATAAAGGGGGCACTTTCACTTGTATCACAAACCATGTTACACAAACCTAGCGTAGCCGCTAAACTACTTGAAAACTGGGATGTTTTTCTAGCCTTGACGTGAGCAGGCGCTATAAAGGGGGCACTTTCTTTTGCATCACAAACCATGTTACACAAACCTAGCGTAGCCGCTAAACTACTTGAAAACTGGGATGTTTTTCTTGCCTTGCCGTGAGCAGGCGCTATAAAGGGGCACTTTTTTGTAACATAAACCTAGCGTAGCCGCTAAACTACTTAAAACGCGTGCGTATCTTTTTTTTTTCGTTCTAGGTATTCAAATAATTACACAAACCCGTTAGACAAACCCTGCTTGCCCTATAAACCATTCAAAACCTGGGATGTATATCTTGCTTAAACTTGCGTGCGTGTTCCTTTATTACTTTCGTTCTTAGTTTAGGTTATTAGATTAGTTTAGGTTTGGTTAGGTATATTAAATAAGACGTTCTCCGACGACATTCAAAAATTAATAATTGAGAATTTTGAAGCTGTTTTTATAATAAAATGTATTAGAACACATATCAAGACAAGCACTGCTCTCTGTACAAAACGAAAAAGTAGAACGATTTTTCTTTTGTTTATGGTTCGTTATTTTCGAAAAAAAATTCCTATGTGGTTTCTATGGACAAGATCAGACAAGATTTAATATGGCGTCCGCGTCAAAACGGAGAATTAAAGAAATATTACGTGTATAAAAGTTTTTACGAATATAAATTTAAATGCATATTTTTCCGCCTTTTTCGACTGAAACTGAAGGTTCTTGTGGTAGTCAAGTTTATTTGTAGTTTAGTTTTTAAAATATATGCCTACTAAGAGCGTAGCGGCATGCGGCGGCTTATCGCCAATTTACCAAATATTTTTATCGGAACAAAGCTGTCAGATCCTACGGCGCGGAACAAAATAAAGCCAGATATTTTGACATGTTTTGACAGTTCTTCTGATTTTCAAATGTAATTTACGGTGTGGCCACACCAAAAAAATTGCGCTGTGTGTTTTCAAACGATTTCGAGGTATATTCGGCAATTCAGATGAGCCAAACTAACTATTGTTACTTTAGCTAAAGTAAGCTTGAAACAGCGCATGGTTCTGTTTAACTTCCTTATTACTTATAACTGAAGTTTAAAATTTTAATTTAGTTCACGATTTAGCTTTCTGATGAAACCGAAATCAAAACCAAAGATTCCTATTAGATTTGTATAGCCGGACTGGACTTGGACTTGCCTTGCTTGACTGGACTTGCTGGGTAAAGACGATATTGCGAAACACCAAAAGGTTCTTTCAAATACGTCTTATAGTTCATAGTTCCATTGATTTTCAAAGAAAATACAAATAATAATGACTACTACTAATTCTACGAAAAGTAGACCTTGCGTCCAAAAAGCGTGTTTCTAATTTTCTTTTATTTAATAAATCAAAACCGAAGTTTCCTAACAGATTTGTAATTTGGTAATAATAATATTTGGATGATTTGTGTAGCGCCGTTTTTGTAAAAAAATTGAACATGTCTGTACTTGTATACCATCTCTTGTAGACGTAACGATGGGCATAGTTCCAAGTCAAGATGTTCGATAGAGCCAAACCGTCGAGCAATATACGTGTGTACATAGCTTAAATAGGTACTAAGTGATATAATTATGTTTCATAGAATTTAGGGAAACCTTCTCTAGAAGGTCCTGTGCTGAAGTGTTCACATATTTTTGATAAAATATTTTTTATATTTATGAAGCCTTTGGTTTGATTGTTCGGATATTTGCAGCGTCCGGTGTATCCCATGGAAACCATCTCCCCCACCCACACACAAAACCCCCCACACGCAAACTCGGGGCCGCTGGGAAGAAATGGTGCTGCTTGATTTAACCCTTTCGTGCTTGAAACGCAGTTTCCGGGGCAATTTTAGGGAACGACTCGTATAACGAAAGTAAAACATATCAAGACATATGCATGATCGGAACGTGTTTTAGATGATTTATCACTTTTTCATTGATTATCCCCACATTTATTTACGGTGTGGAAGCATGGATACTTAGAGCCATCGAAAGAAAACGGATTGGCGTGCTCAAAATGTAGATTCTGAGAAAAATGCTGAGGATTCCATTGACAGCCAGACGCACAAATGTGTTCATCCCGGAAGAGAGGCATCCACAGTAGGCTTTCAACTATTTGCCTACAATGAATCTTATGATATTTTGGACACGTTACTCGCCAAACTGAGGACTCCAACTTGGAGAGACTCTTAGTCACTGGCAAAGTGGAAGAACAGGAAGGTTACCAATGCGCTGGAGTGACCAAGTATCACGGTATATACCTACGAGTGGTCCGTCGGTGTTAGGAGTGAAGGTGACTTGTTCACCATGCCAATTGACAACGCGCCAATTTGCGTTAAAAACAAAAAAAACGAGTGTGCCTTAGACCACACGCCTGAAGTAAAACTTCTAGAGCGAAATAAAGTGTGCTGTGCTCCTGCTCCTACAGTATTTATAAAATTGTTCATGTTTTTAAATTGTAGGCAGATAGGTGGACGAAATGAAATTACGAATAATCTTCATGCTCTGGCTATGAGAGGAAGAGAGAAAGAAAACGTGCGTGCTGTCTTGCTCCTACAGTGTTACAGCCCATTCGCCTCGCCCGACGTAGTAATGCGGTTTTGTTTTCCGCCACAGACAATTGAATAACACTGAGCCACAAAGGTCAGCAAAAATAAATCAATTCGTTTGATTGACCGAAATATTTAGGTGCGTTCAGTCCGGCGGCCGTTTAGACGGAATATTTATTTTGTCCGTTGATCCGCGGTCCAAGTGTCGGAACACTACCGGTAGCACGGTCATACTAATGGCAATTTAATGAGAATTAATGGGCCACTATTGATTTTCTATCAAAACGAGTTGTGAAGGTAGCGTTAACTTTTTAAACTAATTCAAAAGTTCGGTTTCTTCGGCCGGCAAAGTGATACCTGGAGTGTTGACAGATGGATCTAAAAAAGAGCAAAAAAATTCTGAATACTTTCACTCACGAATGAGAATGTTTCTTTATCTAATAATATTGTGAGTTTTCATTTTGACAATGTGAACCAGTGAAGAAATTATATTGCTTGCATGAAGAAATATGTCAAATAAAATTTCTATGTCTAAAATCTTAAGTGTGATTCATCTAAACAATAAAATTAATCTTAATATACGGATGGAATCTATGAGAAACCCTGAAACCTTTTGTATCGGACGTATCGTAGAAATACAAGTTTTTTTCAAATTAACTGCAACATGTTGGTTCTTGAAAAAACTTGTTACATCGTCAAGAATGACTAGATTACAAAATAATTTTCCTCTGCTTCTTTTGCCAAACAATTGCCAGTGACTATGAGTTTCTCCATGTTTATTTTGGCAAGTTTGGCAAGTTTGGCAAGCAACATGTTCAAAGTATCTTAAGATACGTCGTAGGCAGATAGTTGAAAGCCTATAACTCTCCCTGAATGGACACGGTTGTGCACCCGGCTGTCCATGCAATCCTAAGCATTTTTCTCTAGCATCACATGTCGATGGTGTCTACCATACCATTTTGTTACTACACCATACAGATATATGGGGAAAATCAACTAAAATGAATCATGCGTTCTGAAAAAAACCTGCTCTAAGGCTCTCAAATCTTACGTCAGCGACATACTTATTTATTATATCCTCTGCGCGCAAACTGAATCTAAATAAACATCTTTTAACTTTAATCTCAAGTGACCTACCTACCAGTAAGTATGGTCCTGTACATTTTCATAATAAAAAAATTAAAATTATATATATAAATAATACATGTACATGTACATTTTTAGTCAGCATCGCGTTAATTGGTCAGATGCATTGTACATATGAACATATAGTTTTGTGTTGCTGATCGAAGAACCGGTGGTTGCAATGTTTTAGCCATAGGTTTTTTTATGTTTGTATAGTCTGTAGTTAGAAGTAAGATTGTAGAAATATATTGAAATTTGTACAGCGCCCTTGAGGTGATTTTTCACAAAATAGGCGCTACAAGTCATCCAAATATTATTATTATTATACTTATCTACCGGGAGGCTGATGGAAGGTAAGCGCAAACCAAATACTAAGTTTCTAGTGACAAAACTAAGTATATCTAGTACAAATTAATTGGTTATGTTGTAATTAAATGAGTAGGTTAAGTAGGTATAATTTTTCCTTCGCTTAATTGTATTCAATTTTTCGATGCTTTGTTTTGAAGAGTTTTATTTCACGAAAACATCTGTTATACTTAATTATTATTTATCGAAACCGGCATTAGTTAAATTTGAGTGCGTCTAACCTTTACGCGCAGTTGAAGAAAAACTTATTTGACTGCTGTGACAGGTATTACTAAAACGGTACAATTACTGCCATCTGGGTTTGTTTTTATTTTTAAACGGTTCTCGCCTTCGCTTACAATATTTTTATTATTTTACGAAACTTGGATAAAATTAAAGAGCGAATTTATATTCTTAATTTTGATTGCGTTTCTTAATTCAAGCGACCAAACTTAACATCCGGTGGTGTAGCTGTGTATGATTCATCTGTAGACATGAATGTTAAAGAAGTTTTATTTCAATAAAAAATAATTAACACATGTAGATGTGCAATAAAACTCTTCTATACCAATTTTATGTAATAATGCTGTTCTGTTTTTGTTACGTAAGTTTGGAGTTTAAGTTTAAATGGCTCACAAAATAATGGAGCCACAAAATAACAAATCATTACTATAACTTTAATGAAATTTTTTCACCAGTTAAACGTGAATTTAGAAAGGAACCATAAGTGTTTTGTTATTGTTATAGTTGTTTTGTAAAGTAGAATCACGCCATAGAATATCTACCACGGGTCAGGTCTCCCATCCATCTGGTGCGATAATGTCGGAAGGCACGCGCCGCACACCTGTTTCTGCGGCGTCCATATGCAAATTGCATTTCACGAATACGCTTCTTTGTTTTCGTCTGCATTCTAGATTATCTATTGAAATATTTACCAGGATAGTTAAAACAGGGTTGATTACATGTTTCAAATACTACATACCACATTATATTTATAAACTAATATCTCTAATGTTCTATCCAGGCCTCCTAGCACAGTCGATCGATAAGGATTAATAGCACAACTTTCGTTAACTTCTCATCGTTCCCTAGGACAACTACTGTTATGTTCTGCTTATTTGTGTCATTGCTCACTAGCCCACGATGTCTTCTTATTAATAACAACGTAAGTTCGTTTACTCGTTCATTGCGAATGATCGTAAAGACAATGGTATTGTACGTAACGTCTGATCACAGATATGCTCTATTTTGGTCTGGCGGCCGCGACGCGCTCCGACCGTGACTGTTTGCCAATGCGTTCATTCGGGAATCTTCGGCTGTGCCGATCATCCCCGAATGAACGTGGACTATTGAATAGGTATATGCTTATAGCTATACACTACAACTACATATCGTTAAAGTATAAACAACAGTTGAAATCGAATATATTAAGAACACTTAGTCATTGTGAACTGTTACTTATTCGTTGGCGATCTGCAGTCATGCTAGGGTCATGCTAGAAGAGAAGTTGTTAAGTCATGCTAGAAGAGAAGTTGCCGAAAGTTATTCTATCAATACTATCGATCGACTGTGCTAGGGGGGCAAGCTATCTAGCATAGTCAATCGGTAAAGGATTTATAGATAATGTCAATAACTTGTGATCGTTCCCGAGATCGTTACGCATAACGTACGAATACAAACAGCAGTTCACTTCGAATAAATTAAGAAGTTGTCAAGTGTTGTTTGTTCGTTAGCGATTTGTTGTGATGGTCGGGAACGATGACAATTTACCGACATTATAAAACCTTTATCGATCACAAAGAAACATCAAGGCTAGATACCCAGAGATATTACTATTAGTACTTACTGGTCTCATTATTCTCCAGTACTACATGTAGGGTGTATATTCTGGTATATACAAACAATAAAATCAGTTCATTTTCGTATAAATATATATTTTTTGATATTTGTTTGCCGAATGAGAGAATTTTTTTTTTCTAAAAAATTCTATTCTAGGAAAACTTGTAACGATATTATCATGATATATGTGAAAAATAAGATACATTACCTGGTAAACAGAAAACAAGCGTAAAAAAATACAATTCCTTTATTTTTATATGGCTATTTGACCAGAAGTCATCAAGGTAATTTCCGTGCGGTTTTTCGAAATATCATCTGACATTCAACAGGTTAAATGGCTTTAGACGTGTTTGTTGACCAGATCTGAAAAGCCAAGTACATCCCTACCTTCCTCTTCTCCATCCCCTTGCCCTCTCCTTGTCCTACACAGTACATTCAGCCTCATAACATACCACAATTGGGGATGCCAGAGTCTCACAGGTCATGCTCGAGAAGAGAATCTTGTGCGGTACGCGCATAAATAAATAAATATTTAAGCTTATTGATTTCCGTTTAAAGGGTCGAATAATATTTTTGGTTATTACCCTTTTATTACTGTATTGTTTAAATTTGTCTGACAGTCGATAAGTGAGTTATTCCAAAATGAAAATAAAATACGAAAACAGCATTATTTTTAAATAGTAACTTCGTCTGCGCAGGATTAGTACTTCGATTAGCCTATTTTCTATTCCTATGTCCCATCTATGTTTATATTAAAATCCTTAACCTACTTATTTAAAATATCTATAATTCTTGATTCGATTAAAATTATTAGGCGAGTTCTTGAAGTAAGAACACTAATTTAAATGTTTTCTAAAATAGAATTTTGATTTAACAATCATTGTTTTGCAAAATGTCATTCTCGAATTTTGACATTTTCTATTAAACAATAAAATTGTTATTTGTAATATATTGAAAATAGCTAGCTTTATAAATGATACCCTATATGTTATTCTGATGTATGAGCTATATTATTATAAAATTTCATTAAAATCCACTTAGTAGTTTTTACGTGAAAGAGTAACAAATATACATTCATCCATACAAACTTTCGCGTTTATAATATTAGTAAGAAGTAAGATAAGATTTAATCCGTCTACAATCTTTAAATTTGCTATTCTTACGGTCAGATAAACCAGTGTAGTCCGAGACGCTAACCGACAAAAGAAAAAATATTGAAAAAATTATCAAAGGATTTCATAAATAGCTCGTTCACGCGTCTGCTGAATTTTCAAAGTGTGGATAACGCGAAGGACTAACACCTTGTCGATGAGTCCCCATTGTTCCGGCCCACTGTATGACGCCTTTGTGCCGGGGATGCTGACTAGTCACAGTGCCTTTAATAACCTAGGCGCGAATGTGTTAAGTTGCAATTCACCCGACCGCAAGAAATAATGCGCGGTGCTATATTACCGCGTCACTGTCAGACAAAACAAAAATGGCGGTTGCCGGGTAGGTACCTAGTACTCAAGGCTAGCAAAAATCGCAATTATTTTTTTGAAGTAAAACTTCTTTAGGCGCGATTTTTTTCGGACGGAAATAACGTCTTCAAACGGAAATGACGTTCAGATTTCGGTACAATTACATTCATGCCTACATATGAATGATACACAGCTACACCACCGCCTGTTGAGTTTGGTCGCCTGTATTGAGAAATGCAATCAAAATTATGAATACATGCTCTTCTTTTTCATCGAAGTTTCGGAAAATAATAAAAATAATATTCTAACGAAGGTGAGAACCCTTTAATAATAAAAACCAAACACAGAAGGCGGAATTGTATAGTTTACTGCAATCAATTATTTGGTGAATATTAACATTCAAAAATGGGTTTTGGTGCGAGAAATTAATGAAGTTTCAGTAGGAAAAGCATTGCTTGAAAACCGTGTAGGAGAAGGTTCCATGGCAACTCAGAATTGTGCAATGTTGAAATTGCACGATTTTTTGAAAAGTCATTAAATGTTATGAAAACAGACATATGAAAAACAGCCCATAAAGTAACCTAACGTAACCTATTTAACAAGTTTTTTATTGATATAAAACTTCTTTACGCACGCTTGACTTGGGGGTAAGCTGGCGATTGCGTTACGAAAAGTGTAATGCGTTACGGGCGAGGCGAACGAGCTGTATCACACTGTAGAAGCAAGAGAGAGCAGTGCGCGCGCACATTTTCTTTCTCTCTAGAAGTTTTACTTCAGTCGTGTGGTCTAAACCACACTCGATTTTTTTTCATCACTTTTAATGACTTTTCAAGTGAGGTATTGAAGTTGCATGAATCTGAGTTGTCCTAAAAATAACACCGACACAGCATCCCCAAGTATGACCTAGACCCTGAGGGATTTTTTTTTCCTCAGGAGCTTCCACAAATCCAATTTCAAACCTGTCGACTTTAGAAATGAATATTTTTAGTGACACGTAAAATTTGCTTTAAGTTTTTAATTTTCAAAATACATGGTCCTGTTAATACACTTGTTGGATCCTTCCTTGGGGAGGGGAAGAAGATGGTGTAGACGAAGGTGCGGAGTACTTTGCTATTCACATCTGGTCACAAAACACGGCTCAAGCCATTTCAAGTAACTTTTCAATTCTTAAAGGTGGTCTTACATTAATGGTACTGACACTTGAACTTGACGGTGACCAGAATGTTCAGTTCAGAAACTTTTTAAGTGTATGAATATTGAGTACAAATTTTTCATCGGATGTTAATTCATCACATGATAATTCATCATGTCTCGAAGCGACAAAAACTGACAATTGGGGTTTTTAACCTTAGGTTAGGTTAGGTTAGGTTAGGTTAGCTTAGGTTAGGTTAGGTTAGGTCAGTTCAGGTAAGGTTAGGTTGGGTTAGGTTAATGTGAGTTATGATATGATGAATTATCATGAGATGAAGTATCGTGTCTGAATAAATTTACTATGGGAATTCAGACGCTGAGATCTCATAGTCCGATTTTATTTTTTATTTTTTTTTTATCCATAAAACAACGTTATATTTTAACTTATCAAGTCATCGTGTCGGTCCTCTACGAACGGCGCATGGATTAGTCGTTAATAATAATATTATGAAAAGGTTTAGAGTTGGAGCAAACTTCCCGGAGTAGAAACTTTTAAGTAAACATTGGTGAAAGAGAAATATAACGCCGGCTATATTTATTATCTGTCTAGCGTAATAGTAATTCTATCAGTAAATATTTTATCAGTAGCGCATATGGATAATTTAATTCATCATAGAAATATAACAGCCATACTTGCAGCCCCAATCCTTTTCGAACGGCAGTCGAGAGGTTAATAAATAGGATTATAAAATGTATTATATCTATTATAACCGAACTTAATCTGCCCGGCTTCGACCATATTTTGTGAAAGGGTCGAAATAACCGGAATATTTCTGAACATATCCTAAAGCTAAAAACTGTTTTTTAAAGGTAGAGAAATAAACATAAATATAATTATTAAAATATAAAATTTTTGCAAACAATCATAAAGTGGTAATAAAAATTACTGATAATGAAAAAAATAAATAAATGCTTTATTAGATAACTGTCTTATAAACGTTATTATCACCTCACTTTTGGTCGTTCCATTTGAAAGTAATTAATAAAAAAAAAACGAGTGTGCTTTCGACCACACGACTGAAGTAAATACTTCTTTAGCTCTATCTACATGTATGTCCATATATATATGTTTATATGTATAAAATAATAACGTATATTAATTTTCTACAAATATTTATTTAAATTTATTGTCATTCGCCTCGCCCGAACGAGCCGTGCGCATCGAGGTCCGCTCCCCCCGCGTTTGGCGCGTCACTGGTATTTCAAAATACTGACTGAAATATTTCATGCCCTGGCTATGAGAGGAAGAGAGAAAGAAAATGTGCACTCGCACTGCTCTCTTTTGCTTCTACAGTGAGCCCGTTCGCCTGGCGACGCATTTCAATATCCGTTACATATTCGCCAGCTTACCCCCCAAGTCAAGCGTGCGTAAAGAAGTATTTACTTCACAAAGGAATTTAACCGGAATCTGGAACCTGTAACCGGATGTTGAAAGGAATGTAAAAAAGATTATTAGTAACGTTTTATAAACACCTCACTGCGAGAACCTGTGCTGAGGCGGTTATAATAAATAAATATATAAAAATAACGTTGTGCAACAGCTTATTTCTGAGCTGCAGTTCCGACGTCAATAAGCAGAGAGTCAAAGTGATTTAATAACGTAAGTCGTTAAAACTTACAACGTTTCTTGGTTAGCGTTGCCCGCCTTCCCAACAGTACTAAAAAACAGAGTAAGGGGTAACAGTTGCGCGCGATGCTCTAAATTTTGCCATAACACTATAAAGTTAACAATAACAAACTGATAACATAATGGTTAAAGCAAAGTTTTGCGCGCTTACCCTTAAAAAAATTGGCGTATTTTGTCAGAGGCTAAAAATATTCCCGCTTTGCAATAAAATCCAAATAAATGGAACATTTGTTAACGTATCCGAAAACTGTTTTCGAAAGATGATGAAATAGGCTTTCAAATTTTTATATTAAAGATTACTATGTATTTTTTTAAATAATTTTTTTTTTGCGAAAACTTTAAAAAGTGTTCAAAATGGCTCACTTTACTTTTTTTTCTAACTAAAATTACTGATAATGAAAAAAAACTAAAACACATACTTATTTCATTAGATAAATGAATTATAAACCTTACTGTCACCTCACTTTTTTTCGTTTCATGTAAAAAAAATTCTTAAAAAATTCACAAAGTTCCATAATTTTTTTTCAAATTGCTATCGGGAACTTTGGTTTCAGAATGGGGTAAATTTTAATTTTTTTGTGGTTTTTTTTTAGATTTGAATACATAGTTTGTTGTATTCTCTTTCCAATACCGTTTAGATCACATTTCTGACTATGATAGTAAGGGAGAAACAACGATTTCTGTGAGACCTATGTGAGTTGGGACAAATATGGTCTCCTGTGATTAAACGGGTTAAAATTGCACATTTGAATCTACTGATATAATGTGAGTCGATTTTAAGAAAGATTTAGCTACTTTTGACGTTTAAGGTCTATTAGGAATAAGTCTTACAGGTCTTATAGAAATCGTTCAAGTGTCTCCCATACTACACGGAGAAAAATGTTATTCTAAAAAACGATTATTTCATTCGTAAAAATGGTTAAAAACGGGACTGAAGTTCTTACGAACAAATTAACAGCGTTTCAATGTTTATTGGCGGGAAAATGTAAGAATAATTTGTTGCTATACGTACGAAATTACGTATAGCAACAAATTATTCTTACATGTTCCCGTCAATAAACATTGAAACCCTGTTAATTTGTAAGATCTTCAGTCCAGTGTTTAACCATTTTTACAAATAAAATGATCGTATTTTAGAATAACATTTTTTCCGTGTATCATGGTGAAAAATATGATATAACCGGTGTTATAAAGAAAAAAACACCATGCTTTATATTAAATCTAAAAATTTACCACAAAATAACTAAGATACCTTTATGAAACCAAAGTTTCCGACCGCAATTTAGATAAAAAATTATGATATTTTGGTATTTTTTTAGTTAATTATTTTTACATGAAACGACAAAAAAGTGAAGTGACGATAACGTTTATAATAAAATATGTGTGTCTTTTTATTTATTTTCTGTTATCAATAATTTGAATTTTTATGCTCGCAATCAATAATTTTATATTAAAAAATTATATGTTTATTTAGTATTACAAAATTTGAAAGAGTATTTTAACACCCTTCAAAAGCAGTTTTAAGCATTAAATAAATATTAAATTTGTAAGGATTTTATTACAGAGCAGAAATATGTTGACCTTTCGACAAAATATGTCCAAGTTCTCACTGGTTGAAAAAATGAATGCTTTCATTAAACTAGTCCAAATCTGCAGTATTTCAATTTGATAAAAAATGACGTTGGCTGCTCAAACACTCACTTTACATAAAATCAATAACTGTCAACTGTTGACAAAATGTTGGTAAAAATCCATTGCCCATATATTTTCAACATATCGGTAATTACAGCATCAAATCGCACTGTCAACTCTGAAATGAGAGCACATAATGTTATAATATTTTATTCTTTTAAATTTGTAATCTTTTATTCTCGTATTTTAAATTTTAATTCCGTAAATACTGATTTTACTATATTATTATTTATTTTTTGCAATTTCTACAAAGATAATATACATATATAGAGTAAATTTAACTAAACTGCTTTAAAAAAAACACAAGTATACCCACGAACTGGCGATGCCTATGTGGGATTTTTTTGATATCGTACATTTATGCATACTATTATATTATGTTTATATTAAATATATGTATATATGTTTGAAGATGAAGATGAGTACCTCCAAAACAGAGGTGATGGTTATAGGAAGGGACCAAACTCAGTGCAACATACTCGCTAATGGGACTCAGCTGAACCAGGTGGGCAGGTTCAAATACCTTGGGGTCGAATTCTCCAGCGACGGTCGGCAAGACGGAGAGATTGATCGAAGAATTAGTGCGGCAAGCAGTGTGCTACGTCCTCTCTACAGCTCAGTGATAAGAAAAGCCGAGCTCAGCATCAAGACAAAGATGGCAGTGTTTAAAACGGTATACCGCCCGACGCTCACTTACGGCCACCAGATATGGATGCTAAACGAACAAACACGCTCTAGAGTCCAAGCTGCCGAAATGAGGTACTTGAGAGGAGTGGCAGGGGTTACGAAATGGGATCATATAAGAAATTCTACGATCCGAGATGATCTAAACATTGAACCACTGCTACTCTTCGTAGAAAAATCGCAACTGAGGTGGCTTGGACATGTACTAAGAATGTCTGATGACCGAATTCCGAAGAAAATACTGAGTGCCATTCCAGAGGGTAGACGTCCAGTAGGCCGCCCCAGACACAGTTGGGCGAGGCAAGTCCAAAAACTGTGCGAGGAGAGGATGGATCTGCCATGGACGGAGGCCGATCAATCGGCGCAAGACAGGGACGTATGGAGGAGCCTTGTCGATGCAGTGGGTCCCCGACCCGAATAGGACAAGGGGAAGAAGAAGAAGAAGAAGAAGTATATATGTTTGTGTGTGTGTGTGTGTGTGTGTGTGTGTATGTTGATATATAGCGTCTAATGCACCATGTACAGATATTTATATATTTAAATATATATATACATATACATTAGGGTGGTCCAAGCCTATATAGTAAAAAAAAAATATTCAAATATAGGTGTCGCCACCCCCTTGATTTGTTACACCTACCATTCCTATTATGTGTAAAAAATTTCAGCTCCCTATCTTATATACAAGGGAGTGCTCATCGAATTAGAAGTTTATGACAAAAAGTTCAGGAATTTAAGTAAAACACCTAATGTAAGGTTTATTAATATTACAAGTATTTAAATCAAATAAGTATACAAAGTATTTAAATGTGAACAAAATTTGGTAACAAAGCAATAATTAACATAATATTAGTCGCAATCTTTCAAAACTATGTTTGTTAACTCCTTTTTGAGTGTTTCAGTAGAAACGATTTTCCGTTCTGTTCAACGATGTGAAGTAAAAATTGCTTTTCTTCCTCATTCATTCTCAGTGAGTATCTTATTGTAATCTTCAAAGAGTTTAACATCTTTTTCCGCTGTATCATTAACAACTCGTAATTTTTTAACACAGCTTTTGTGTTTTGACATTCCAAGTCTCAGGAGGTAATTGCAAGAAAGAGTCCATGATTTGATCAAGATTGTGTTGCAAAAGCTTCTAATGTAAATTCCAAGGCAAGCTTAGCAGAATCACCTCGTACTGAAAGATAACCGCCATCAGAATTTATTTTTTGAATTATGGCCTGTTTCTCAGCATCAGACAGCTTGTCAGAAAACAAGGCAAGTGTAACTAGTTCATCTGACAAATACCATAAGTGACGCTCTAAGACACTAACTGCTATACTAATTTCGGAATTCAATGGCTTCGTAAAATTTTAAGCTTTTCCAAAGTAGTAAGTCATTTACTGGTGCATCTGCTGCCAAAGGCGCTTCGATTCAAACTTTGGTGTAGATGAGCACACCAAAACTAACAAAGCGAACAATTTGTTTTTCTTCTCTCTTGGTTAGTTTAAATGCTTGTAAATTATTTCGAAAGAGAAAAATCTTCAAAGCATACAGCAATTTCGCCATCCAACGGCCATAAAGAATCGGACCTGGAGCGCTCCAATGTATCATCGCAGGTGGTTTGTTTAAAACAATCATGATGAGCTTTATTAGCTCTCCGTAATCATCACAAACTTGATTCTCTCCAGATAGAGCGGTTGTAAGACTCTCAAGAGAATTTTCAGTGAACTGTTCTGCGTCAAGACAATCGTAGTGCTCATTCGGTAATGTTTCACAAATATCGCTGAATCTTTTGAAACGTGGGATTTGAGGAGAGCTTGATGGCCCAAAATGCAGATTAAATATTTTTGAAAGCATCATTTCAAATACGTGATGACGACAAGCAAGCCACAAAAGATCACGCCCTTTTTTCTTCTAAAAGAGTGCAAGCTCCCTTTTTGGCACCGGTGTTAGAAGCAGTAGTGTCAAAACTCATAGCCCGGACTTTATTTGTGACATTTCACTGTTGCATTGTGTCAAAACCAGCATCAGATATTTATTCCCCCGTTCCTGCAGTTATCAAATTCAATGCTCTTGCATGGGCAATATCAAAAAGTTTATCTAGTGCTATCCCGTGATTTTTGCAATGTCATTTGGCGTCTTATACCAAATAACGTTGATACTTTGGAAACAAGTACTCTCTTTTTCTTTGTGCTTCAGAATTTCTTCCTCTATTTTTATTCAATAGCAGCCAGTTCTTGTGAAATTTAATCAGTTTTACAATGCAGGGATTTTGTTGTCTGGTCGGAATACTGGATTTACTCCATACTTATATAATTTATTGAGTAAGTACAGGCGCGCAATCTATCACATTTTTGGGTTGATTTAACTTGTGGTGATAACGGAGTAAAACTGGCCAAAGAATATGAAGTTGGTTAAGCCTCATCAATGGCTCAATATCTAGAACCCAAAGTAGAAAAATTTCGTCTTTTTTTCAAGTAGATGAACACATTTTAGTACACTGATTCACTCCACAGTCTACTAAATAAGTATCAAAACTGTTTAAATTTGTCTATAAAACTTTTCAGTAGTTTATTTTAATATTTATTTAATAGTTTAACACAAGAAACTGTCCTGTAACAAAACGTAAAAATTTAGCATTTTACACAAAAAATTCAAAAACAACACTCGATTGAGCACCCCTTTCTACTTGAGCTATGTTGCCAAAATTTTACTATGTTATTACTATAAATACATGTAACAAATTCGCGGGGTGGCCAAATGAAAAATACAAAAAAAATATTTTTGGACCACCTTAATATACATGCATACACATGTACATATATTTTTTCTGTTTTTATATTTTTCTGTTTTTTAAGTCTATTTAGTTTATTTTATTTTTTTAAATCTTTTGTGTACACAACTACATTGCTCTCGCTTTTTACTGTTTATAAAAATAAAATAATTTTTTTATTGTAACATGTATGTGACAAAAAAATATTAATAAAAAAAATATATATATATATATGTCATAGACAAGCTGCACTAGGTACGGTGGTACAGTTTAAAGCCAGAGATAAGTTAGCCTCTTAGAAACTAGGTTTACTGTACAGGGCCCGCAGATACTGCAGATACACAACTTCTAACCCTGTACAAAAATTGCAAGTGCGCCCTACGGTTGAATTTAGCAGCCACCTCTGGTCCGGAGCCCCAAATTACCTGAAAAAAAACTCTCGACTCTGTGCAGAAATGGGCGGTCGGTTTGATAGATTCTCCCGTCTTCACAAACGGATTGCAATCTTTAGAGCACAGGCGTCAGGTGGGAGAACTATTCTTGTTCTACTGGTATTTCAATGGAAAATGTTCTCAGGAACTAGCGTCATTGATTGATGACCCGGGAAACCGTCAAACACGCGCCCAACATATGTACACGGTCGACATTCGTCACATGAGAACGGGTTGCTTCTACGACTCGTTCTTGAGTTCAACAGCTCGGCTGTGGAACGATTTGCTGGCCCATGTGTTTTCTCCTTCCTCTCCTCAAAAAGATCCTCCACACAGCATCTTCAAAGATGGCATAGGCCCTGAGGGAAATTATTTTCCTCAGAGCCTCATGTGTGGAGTTGTTGTAAAAATATGTATCTATATGTACGACGTACGTAGATGCGTATGTATGTTTTAACTAAAATTAGATTTAAATAATGCTGGATTTATGCTTTGTAATTTAATTTATTTTTACTTATTGTACTTCCAGTTATTATATCTTCAAAAGCACGCCCTTCAGGTAAAAACGGGAACCTTTTTCGTGGATATATAATATAACTCCCTTGATCGTACCGGAACTCGTTTCTGAGTTTTAGCGGAACACACATTGTACACTTACTTTTATAATATGTATTGATTTTATTAAACAGTAAATAATAAATATGTAAGTAATTCTTCAATACGTTAGATTATTTTTACAACAAACCATAAGAAATTAGATTCACGTACTAGTACGTCAGCGCAAAAACTATTTTGGCAAGGGTTTAGTACCATTATGTGGTGCAGTCAACTTAGTTCGAAAAGTGGTTGCATGAATTTTTATCAAGAACTTTGGAAGGCTTTCTTGTCTCCGACAACACGGGCATTACGGACACGGCAAGTATGTATTTTTCATAATTTGCAATATCGCAACATTGTAGCAGACGCTACTTTGAATATGTATTCTAAAAATTGTTTCACCTATCTTTTTTCAGAATAAGAAATGAATACATGCACAAATAAAGTCGGCTAAATACACCTCACATGTAAAATACCTCGCGTAAGAAGTAGGAATTATGCTGGGTATAAGTGGTATAAGAGGTTTAATAAATGAATTCGTATTGACATTATTGTTGCAGTGATTTTTGAACTAAATATTTATTTTCGCACGCTTGACTTAAGGGGCAAGCTGGCGAATGCGTTACGGAAATTACAGCGTTGCGAAAAGTGAAATGCGTTGCTAGGCGAACGGGCTGTATTTCATTGTAGAAGCAAGAGAGAGCAGTGAGTTCTTTCTCTCTTCCTCTCATCATAGCCAGTGCATGAAATATTTCAGTCAGTATTTTGAAATACCAGTGACGTGCCAAACGCGGGAGGGAACGGACGTCGATGCGCACGGCTTGATCAGGCGAGCAAATGATAATAAATTTAAATAAATATTTGTAGAAAATTAATACATGTATATATTTATATATAACTCAACCAGTGGTTGAGTGAGCATCGCGTTTGGGTCCCATCCAGGCGTTCCGTGTTCGATTCCTCGGCTGGCTAAGTCCTCCATCCAACATAAGCAACATCTTCCGCTTAGTGTGGTGGTAGTAAGAGATTTTCAAATATTGTTGGGTTATTCGTAACCCGGGAATGTTTGTCTTTCTTTTAAAATATATATGAAGTATTTACTTCGGTCGTGTGGTCTAAAGCACACTCGTATTTTTTTTTAAATGGCAACATTCCCGGGTTACGAATAATCTCACAATATTGAAAATCTCCTATTACCACCACAATACGCGGAAAATGTTGCTTGTATCGTAATGGAGGACTTAGCTGAGGAATTGAACACGCGACGACTGGGTGGTACCCAAACGCGATGACAACTCAACTACCGACAACTTGCAAGTCATTATTTTAAACACCGAAATATATTTGTAGTTCGTGTGACTCCATTAGGAACAAGAAGTTAAATCAAGTACAATGTCGCAGGCTGTCAATAATGGAATTTTGAATTAAATTAAACAATTAACTTTGTATATTTAATTATTTTAATACAAAGTTATTTGTTTAATTTAATTCAAAATGAGGCCACAAAGTGATTTTTCGAAGTTTGAAGAAATAATAATGGAATTAATTTAAAAAAAAAATCTTTTTTTTTTTATAACTTTGGACTTCAGCGCCATTTTCCAATAGGAAAGCTGATACTTTGAACATTTTTTTCTATATATTATACATATTATATATGCAGCCGTTTTAATACACGAACACATGCAAATGTCCCACGTTAGGGGTAGAAGTGAAAGGTAAGTAGGACCTACCCCATACAGGGGGTGAAGTGGCGTTTTCCGTGATGTACATTAAAGATGCCCCTCGCACCTCGCTAAGTGGTTGTCAATCATTCAGGGACCATCCGACACTCCGCTCGGGATATGAAATATAAGCTTCCCTCTCGTTGGACTACCGTTGACATCGTCAGTACCCCGCCGCCCTAACCTCCCCCCTCCACCTCATCGATCGCGCGCAAAGTGCCGGGCAACATTCATCATTATAATTGGCGCGAAAACTGTCACGGCGTTTGGCCCTTTGCTTTATCAAGGCGAAGCGCTCTATTTGACTTCCTTTGATTCGTCGAGTGCAAATTTCGTTCAGCGAGACGTACCGAGGCACCTGAGACTCGTTTGCCGGATTGGAGTGTCGCACGTTTGCGATCTTTATAATACTATCCAGTGACGGTTCCGCAAAGTTCGTAGTATGACTTGCATTGACTGAAATTACCAAGTAAAAATTAAAACTACAATAATATTAATAATCAAGAATTATATTAAATCTTTATATTACCCTAGCCACAGAAAACTTCAAAACTTTGCATTGTCGAGAGCATACGCCAAACTTTAATACCGGCCTGACGTTGATACAGAAATCATCGCAATAGGCGAGTTTAAGATAAGAAAATGTCACTCACGCCTTTCTCTGTTGCATGTATGTTTTTACGAATCTTTCGCTTACGTTCATTGTAAAGTCAGTAACTGCGCGATCAGATTTCCGCATCAAGTTCAGGCTGACATTAAAGATCGGCGTGTACTCTACATTTATTTTCCTAATTCGTACGTCAAAAATTTTGTCATGCCAAACATTTCTCCACCTGATGAATTTGTATAGCTTTGAACACCATCGCCACACAGATTTGTACGCAATTTTTCGGTTAAACAAATATTAATTTTAAGTATGCATAACACAACCTCCACGTTTTGATCCTAATTGCAAAAAATGTATTTTATCTTTAATATTTAAAGTTATTTCAGTATTAACTGACAGAGCTGTGAGGGTAAACTTAAAATTATTCACATATTTCTCATTCATATATGGCGCTAAATTAATTATTTTATTCTGTAGCTATAACAGCCATAAACATTAAACATTCATAAATTTTCTCTACTGGCATCACTAACAGTGGTCGCGCAGATCAAATCGTGACTAGCGAATTATTCTAGTATCAACGTTCAAGGCAGTTGCCTATTTTCCCCTCCAGTCATTACGTTTTTAATTAATTGTTAAAATAAGTATTCCTGTTAATATATCTGACTTGTATATATTCAAGCGTTTTCATTGATAAATAACCAACACACGCAGCCCAGTTTACAGTCATGGTAAAGTCTTTAAACTAAAATCCTATCCAGGATTAATCATTACAAAGCAAGTGTACACACACTCTAGCAAACTCAAAGTACAAACAAAAAGAGAGGCATACAAAAACAATATTCGGCTGAATTACCGAGAGAATATTGTATTTGTATGCTTTTCTTGAAAGAAATTTTGAATTTAAACAGACAAAACTATATATTCTGTATATACACGCGCAAACAAACAATTAGTCTTAACATTTTGTAGCATAACTTACAAAAATGTTTTTTTTAATTAATTAGGACCATATCTTTATTTATTTATTTTATTTATTTACATTTGATACATTTAAAGCCAAAATAACAGAAGTAATATTACATAATAAGAGAATATATTTAAAATGAATACAAGTGTTATTACATTGTTTTAGGTCGATATTAGTTTCTAGCTAGGCAGATTGCCTCTACTAAGGAACCAAAGTTTGTAAAGTGCCAAATGCAATTTAAATTATTATTATTTTTTAAAATTAATACCTATATCCTATATACTACGTTTTTACTAAATGAGCCATTCAAAGATAACCAACCATGTATAGTTTTAAGTCACATTACATATTAGTTTTTCAGACTCCTCCCTACCTAAGCCAATCAACCATTTAGTTATTATTGAACCAATGTAGGACATTTTGCAATTTTTAATATTTAAGCCTGTCGGGATTTTATTGTATAATTTCGTTATGTATATCTGAATGAACAGTTTATGGTGGATAAAGAAACCAATTTCACTTACTTGTTAGTTTCTCTGTCTGTTTTCTAACACGACCAAGAAAAAATATGTCTGCCACTGAGCTTTCAAGATACCGATGCATCGGACTGCGGAATTACGCCGTGCTTCTTAGAGTAGCGGGGTGACGTCAAATTCACAAAATTGCTACAAAAACTTCATTGACTAAACGAAATTGAAGATACGTGTGCAAAAGTTGCCAAGGCGCTTATCTAAGTCAGTAATATTTGCATGCAAATCGTGAAATTATAATTTTATTCCCATAGAAAAGCAGCAGAAAATTATCTGCACTTATTATTTTAGGGAAGCAACAATTTTACTGTTGCGTGGCCCGGAATTGTTAAGCTCGCCGAGCCACCGGCTGAAGGTTAATCGACTTTCCATATTTTAAATTATTTTTTTTTATACGATTACTTTTATTTATTGATTGTTTGAAACATTTACAGAGTGTTAACAATTTTTACATTACTGATATTATATTATATTTATATATTACATAATTTTTACATTACTGATATTATATTATATAAACATACTATATTATTTTTACATTACTGATATTATATTATATATATGATATTATATTATATTATATTACTCTTGCAATGTGCACAGATGTTATCACTCAAATTTAAAATGTTCACAGCATGCGCAATCAAGTCTTATTTGTTACTAGATGGAGATTCTAGTAGTGAAAAAAAACAGACATATTAATAATAAAATATAAAACATGAGATAAAAAACATAGTAACTATACATTTCCTACAGAGAAAAATAAGAAAGAAAAAACATTACATTCATTTATAGTTCGGGATGCCAGACGGGAGCAGTGGGGACTCTTGTGAGGTATTCACATTAAAAAAATAGTTCTTCAAACACAGCAAACCTATTTGTTAGTACCTTTTGAATGTAAAAATTAATAGAATCCCTTAGTTTAAACCACGTTTTGTTTAAAAACCAACATGTTTCGTAAGCAATGCTTACAGGGTTTTTAAACAATAAACGCGGTTAAAACAAAGTATTCTATTAAATTTGATTGTTATAATATTATTTAACGAACTGCGCGAGCATAACGATAATGTTTATTTTTATGACGCCATTTACATAACATCATTAACATTACTAATATCCACAGTGTTTTAAAATTTTGCGATAAATACACATTAAAGAGTTTATTATTTTATGCTTTAATAATGGCATTAGAGTGATTAGGGCGTGATAACTACGGTTCCATGACAACATAACAAAGTGGCATTTCAACACCCCTTTGAAAAGATATTAAAAGTGACGAAAAACTTAAAAAAACGATATACGTGTAAATAAAACATAACGTAACATTTTTAACGAAGTTTGACTTTTTTTCATAACTTTTAATGACTTTTCAAAGGAGTCACCAAAAACTACACCTTATTTATATATAAAATTCAATGACTTTTCTTGTGTTTTTTTTTTTTATAGAGAAACCTCACAAGAGTCCCAACTGCTCCCTTCTGGAGCCAGTGAGACTATCGCATCCCCAATTGGAGTATGTTGTGAGGCTGAAGGTAAGTGGGGAAGGGAAGGAGATGGGGAAGAGGAAGGTGGGAAAATTGTGTGTAATTAAGTTAAATAATTTGTTGTGAAAATTTTATTTTAATTACTTTTATCTATTTCATACCTTTTTACTTCTTCACTTTTGTCACTTCAACTTATATGCTAAGGCATTTCAAACTGTGCCACATTTAATAATCAACAAGTTGATATTCAGCATAATTCTGAAACATTTATATTTTTAAATGTATTTATTTATTTATTATTTGAAACATTTACAGAGTGTTAACAATTATTATATTAATGATATTGCCGATGGAATGTGCACAGGCATTAACACTCCAATTAAAAATGTTCACAGCATGCTTAATCAAGTTTTAGTTTTATAAGCTATTATATAATTTGTTAGGTAGGCCTGGGTACCTATTTATTGGACAACTAACACCCCTGCATTGGTCACCTCAAGAGATTCGTGCGGTAAGGTTTTTTGCTGGGTTTTTGCGGCGACTGCAGAGTGGAGTGCCGGATTGGGATAGATTGGTTGATGGTAACCTAACCTGGATCTTTTTAACCGGACTCTCTCAACCCATCGTCTTCCACTACTGTGGGAGGGATGGATTCATTCACACACTCCTGGAAATTTTGACCCCTAGATTCTTACCCACAACTCATACCGTTTCTATCACAGAATTTCCTCTACTTTCTTTACCAAATAAAACTTTACACAGCATATATAAAGATGACAAACGCCCTGGGAGAATGTTTTCTAAGAACCATAATAGTCGTTGTTAAACGCCGATTGAAGTGTTTTAGTGTGGACCAATCAATGGCGGGGAACGTTTATGATTCAACAACCCCCCCCCCCCCTCCCATAGGCTTTAGAATGATTAAGAAAATACAACAATATTATTTGCACTATCTATTTTTTCAATGTGTTGATAATAATAAGTTGTGGTAAATAATGGACGCTGTAATCAAGTCCCTGGGACCAATACGTTCAAAAAATTCAGTTACTCATCATTGTAATTAATATTTTCTGCATATAGATTTTAGACATAACCCCAATAAAAAAAAATGAGTGCGTTTACCTTTACGCGCAGATGAAGTAAAACTTATTTGACTGTTATGGCAGGTATTAATAAAACGGTACAATTACTGCCATCTACGTTTGTTATTATTTTTAAAGGGTTCTCGCCTTCGATAAAATATTTGTATTATTGTCCTATACTTGGATGAAAAATCAAGGGCGAATCTATATTGACATACATGAATGTCTACAGATGAATGATGCACAGCTACACCACACCACTTGAGTTTGGTGGCTTGTATTGAGAAATGCAGTAAAATTTTTGAATATTCTTGATTTTTCATCTAAGTTTCGGAAAATAATAAAAATATTATAGCGAAGGCGAGAACCCTTTAAAAACAAAAACACACACAGTTGGCAGTTATTGTACCGATATCCGAACATAATTTCCGTTTGATAACGTTATTTCCAATCAAAAACCATCTAAATTATTCGTCTTATCGCGCGAAGAAGTTTTACTTAAAAAAATTACACTGAATTTCAAAAAGCTTTCCTGAAGCAACAAACCTCTAGCAGAGATAAATATTTTATCAGATCTGTACGGAGCTAGTACTGCGGTTGTTCTATTTTAATAAAATCAGAAACACCTCTACAATACTCTGGTGAAAACTATGGAGCAACTTCCCGTGTTATTCCGTAAAGTGGAGTAAGTTCTGCACGAGCCGGAGCCTCTACCGCCGCCGGTACCTACCGCTACGCTCTGAAAGTTTCACTTGTCAACTATCCGCCTTTTTTCTTCCTACTTTTGTCAAACATAAAAATTTAGTTGCAGAAACAACTGGGTAGTGCAACAATGGAGACTACTACTACTGCTGTCATTCGTCGTCTTTCTAACTCCGTGAAACTTCCAAGAAATGTCTTGTGTGTTGTTTAAAGCGAGCAAGTACCTACGTAGATGTCGCTTTATTCACGAATTCTTGCAATTCTAGCTCATGTGGAGTTTTAATAGCAAGGTTTATTTATTTATTTATACTGAATTTTTATAGATGTTCGAATTTCCACTTACAAAAATTCAGTTATAGGGACACAATTACAAAAAATCTACAATTACATACATTTAAATACAGATATATACAATTGAAACACTGTTTATTAAAATATACTTTAGTCCATAAAAGCACATTCTGAGATGATCAAAGAAAACTGTCTAGTTTTTGTCAGAGAATCTAAAATAATATGTGTAAAAGGAAATCAATACATAAAAACAAAACCTAATAAATCTAATAATTTTTTAATAAATAAAAAATCAACGAGTAAGAGCTGTTTAAAGGTGTTGGACTGAGGGTGTTTTAAAAAGCAAGCAAAAATTTAAAAATTATGATTATTTTTTTTTAATAGAAAACATCAATTTCATTAATGTTTTCGCCTTCTGTTGTTTCCCAGTTAATTATTTCATTGTAAAAATGAGAGCCGTTGGTTTCTTAGAATATTATTCCAGGACTTAGTCCTTAGTTGTTTTAAAAATCAACCGATTTTTTATCGATTTAATTTTGTACCACCTGTGTGCATGCCAGACAATGTTTTTGTGTCAAATGGTAGATCTGAGTCTAAAGAAAAAAATAAAATGAATATTTTAAATTGTGGACTTTAAGTATCTTTTAATAATCAGTGATTCAATTAGAAACAAAACATCACAAATAAAAATACAAAATTATATACAAGCTCACTTAAGTAACACATATTACAATGAGAGGTATGAGACATAAGAAACACGAGAGGCATACATAGAAAGACAATTGACACAATGTAATTTAAGGTTCAATACAATTCTGTTTGACTGGCCGAAACACACCAAATATTCAACATAACGATCGACCAGTTGAACAGACATCTCCGAAAAATGGAAATTTGAGTTAAGAGGGTATTACCAGAGACCATTACCTTTTTGAATCAAATTCTAGATGTATTGACTCTTTTTTAGAAGATTTTGATTTTGAAAGATTGTTATTTTATCTGGTAAACACAATTTTTAACTTTTGAAAAACTAAGTTTTTTTTTAATATACTAAGGTTTTACCGTTTGGCGTTGGTAGATTTGTCCTATTTTCAAACGACATGTTTGGAAAATGAGCGTATTTCATGCAGTTTAGTTTAGGGAAGGCAGGTGGGAGGGGGAGGAGTATCCGTAGAAATAGGAGGGAACGGGAGGGGGGGAGGGTTCGCAGGACGAGTAAAAGCGGAAAAGGGAATTGGAAAGGCGAGGAAGGTGGAGGAGGAACTAGGGTGCGGAAGAGGAGGAACTAGGGTGCGGAAGAGGAATGGGGACGAATGGGAAAGGACACGCAGGGAGAATCAAATCTCTTTATTTAACAGCTTGGGCATATGAGCTTGTTTTCACAACAATTTAACGTAGGTAGACATAGGAATGACGTATGCCCCGCACCTGAGTTATTAAGTGGCATTGCAACACATGCCGGGAACTCGCTAGTGTGTTATAAATATTATGTTATGATTTTGTAATATATTAAGTAATATAACAGACCCACAAAAGTGGAGACGGACAGGTCACATGATCCGCGATCCACAAGAGAAATTGTGCAAAAATGTCACTGACTGGTATCCCAGAGTTGGCAAGAGAAGTAGAGGACGTCAACACATAATATGGGAAGACGACCTAAATCTCACGGCTGGACATCAATGGAGAAGAGTAGCGCGTGACAGGTCCCAATGGAAAATGTTAGAGGAGGCCTATGCCAGGAGGCAAACCGAGCTTCAGGATATATTATAAGAAACAAAACATGTCTAATATTCATATACATAACAGAAGGCCAGAATAAAAGGCTTATTATTATATTATATTACTATGCAAGATACCATATCGAATTTGCATCTGTTATTTGGAATCCTCAAAACCATACTTATATAAACCGAATCGAAAATATTCAAATAAAAATTGTAAATCACGAGTGTAACCCTTTTGCACTTTACAAACGGGGAAAATTTTTGACATACTATTTCTATGTAAGATTATGAACTGAGTGTTTGAATCACCAGCTCTATTAGAAATGATTGCATTTCGTAATATTATGCCCGATCAAATACCTTATTTTATAAGCACTGTTTCAAATCGAAATACGCACAAAACGTACGTTGCTCGGACGTATCTGCAAATCTCACAATGCTCTACGAGTATATTGATATTTTCCACTGTACGCTTAAAATTATTGAAATCAACCTTTAATCCCGATATATACCAGCACAAAACGCGACCACAGAATCAAATACACTTATCGTCATCTACTCTCATGACTAAATTTGGAATTAACTCCCTACAATACGTCGCACATACGCAATACAACGCAATACTTAATAATCGCCTAACCAGCACCAAACAAAAAAAAAACATTGGCAAAAGCTCTAAAATAATATTTCCTCAGCAGCTTAACCAGTGACATATTTCGCAATCTTTATTTGTAACTCTTGTATATCTTTCTAAACGTATTTGTGATATATTCTTCGACTAACTACTCGCATATCAAGTGTGTATTAAAATCTATATACTTTTCATTAACTCCCCTTTAAATTCGTGTTCTTGGGTGAAAATAATTTTCTTTCAATTGTATAAAGTTGTCCTTCCCTAAAAAAGTTTTATTAAACTCACTGGAAATAATGTATTATAAATAGTATGTTATAATCTCTCAATATATTATCACACAAAAAAAATACCTTCCAATATCAATATCTAAATCAAAACTAATATTTATTTATTCTTTTTATTAGTTATTTAAATTATACTACGTAGTATTATAACTTTTTAACCAAAAACAATAATATCTTTTGTAATCTTTAACCATAAACAAATTTATTGTAAATTGAACTTAACCATTTTGTTTTCAAGTGTTGTATTTCACATTTACACTGGTTACTTAATTTTGAAAACTTAACTGCATTATTATCATTAAATGTAAAATTAATTTATATATATAAGAGTATGAATTGACGGACGGCATTTTCGAATGGCCTCTCTCTCGAGAGAGAGTCTCTCGAGTCCCAATCCGAAGGTCGCGGGTTGGAACCCTGCGTGCGCAAATAAATTTTATTTGATTAATTTGTGTTATTACAATTAATTAATTAAAAATAAAGTAACGTATGTATTAAATAAAAAATGATATAAAGTACATTCGGCACGTTCCAGAGTGGAATATACTCTCAGTATCGCCCTGGTGTAAGACCACCATTAAGAATTAAAGAATTGCTTTAAATGGCATTAGCCGTGTTTGGAGGCCAGATATGAATAGCCAGGTACTTCCCCACCTTTCTCTTCTTCATCTCCTTCCCCTCCCCACTACCTTCAGCCTCACAACATAGCTAATTTGGGGTGGGCATAGTCTCACTGGCTCCAGACGGGACCAGTTGGGACCATGGCAACCTTTGAAATTTATTTTCTCTTGGGAAAGAAAATAAGTTGTTCGTTGAATAAATATTTTTTTAATGTATTTAAATAAACCATAAACTTTAACATATTTTATGACAATTGGAAAAGAGATGCATTTTTATTTATATAAGACTGTTTGTTGTCTTTAGGTTTTAATGTGTTGCTCTGGAGTATATAGAAACAACAATTAAAGTTTATTTGTTATATAGAGATTGTTTTTATAATGTTTTAAAAATATCAGCCACATAACATAGTGTAACCCATAAATAAACCAATCCCGTGTAACCAAAGTAATGACATTTGAAAAAAAAACAATAGAATAAAATAAAATTCATAATTCAAATATAAAGGAATCCTAGATATTTCTAGGTAGGTACTTAAATACTAGGTAGGTAGGTAGGTAAATAAATATAAAGGAATCATAGACAGTTCTAGGTAGGTACTCTTATTCCTTTACATTTATTTTAATTTCATTTCAGATTTCAATGAACCTAGAGGGAGGGCGCAAATCATTCTCATAATGGTAGTAATGAGCAAAACAATGCAAAGTTTCTAAATTGGCGAGATTCCGCTGTTTATCTCATAACGTAATTGTTGTGCTGCGGAATAGACCTATCAGACCTGTGTATCTGGCCACGTCATGCCGGCCTGCCCAAAAAAACATACATACCAAAGTGAAATGTTGCAAAAAGTAAGTCAAAAGTAAGTCAAACGTAAGTCTAAATGACAGAAAGTGCATTCAATTTCTAAAAGATAAAAATATGATTTTCTTCTTCTCAGTGAAATGTTGCAAAAGTAAGTAAAAGTAAGTCAAACGTAAGTCTAAATGACAGAAAGTGCATTCAATTTCTAAAAGATAAAAATATGATTTTCTTCTTCTCTACAAATGTAGGATATTTTTTGGTTGGCGGGAGGAAGTTCACGTATGTCTCCAGATTTATGAAGGATGCGGCAGCTACATATATTAGGATGCATGTAAATAAAGAGATTTACCATTCAAAACAGATTAATTTCAAAGCACTGAAATTTAAAAAAGCTATGTTCTCAGAAAAGGTTGGAAATACGGAGGCTAAATTTGTAAGAACTAATGTTATTACAAACGACCCGCGATGCTGTGAGTCCTTTAAGAGGGTATAACCAGAGAATACCGGAAATTAGTCATTTTTAAATCAAATTCTAGAAGTATTGAAATTTTTTTTATATAAAAAAATTGATTTTAAAATATTGTTTTTTTAATCTGGTACATGTATTTTAATATGCTAAGATAGTACCGTTGGTCATTGGCAAATTTGTTCAATTTTCAAACGATAGATTCTATTATTATATTCGACAGCTACCTTTTTCATTGGAAACAAGTGTTCAAAGAACGTATTTGTTACCTAGATAGTATCTCGGACAAATATATCCAATTTTATTTATGTGGAACACCTGTTGACTTTTTATAAAAGTCTAAATGAATATTCAATTTTTTATAAGAAAAACACTCTTTTTTAACTTTTGAATGTTATTCCCATCAATGTTTTCCATATAACTGGGACCATTATCCATATAACTGGGACCATTATCTTTTTATTATTTTTCTGTGTCTTGTTCATTTTCAGATCTTTACCCCAGTAAAATATTGCAGTATCATCTGCATATAGAAAATAAATCAGAATAAAATAAAAATAAGTAAAACTTAGTGGCTGAAGTCCCTAAAATTTTTCGAAATCAGATGTAGACAGTGACTTTCCTCTTACTTTGACGTCGTGTGCAACATTTCATCAATCTCCACAGGGCACAGACACTCTATTTTACATACATATATATTTTGTTTTTGAAGTAAAACTTCTTTAAGTGCAATATGACGAGTAATTCAGATCTTTTTCGGACGGAAATAACGTTTTCGAACGGAAATGACGTTCGGATATCGGTACAATTATCGCCATCTGTGTTTGATTTTATTTTAAAATGGTTCTCGTCTTCGCTAGCTGTCACAAGTATTCTAAGCCATTATTTAAAATTGTGGAGAGCGGAAAATTGAATTTATTAAATCATTTTATTTAAATGGCAAATATCAAATTTGTATGGAAGATTGTAGTCGAGTTTAAGCTTTGAGGTGTTGAACGGAGGAGAGGCAATTTTAGTTAACTTGATACAAGAAAGGATATTTGTTTAGAGAGGGACCAATAATTATTTAGATTTAGACACAACATGCCTCGCTAGGCGTACCTGTATTGAGAAATATATTTAAAGCAAATTATTGAATGCATTTTGTATAAATAAATAGATGTTGTAGCATAAATATTACATGAAATACCATAATAACTTTTTAAAAATCAACCAGTAAAAACATTTTTTTTTAAACTATATCTACTACATCAATTTTCAAATGTCTTTTAAAAACTGTTTTTTTTTGTTTTATTTTGACTGGGGATGGATCTTTCTCAGCAGGGATTGATTAAAATAAGTGAACTCCGCTAACGGCACTAACATCTAAGCCAAATCCCAATTGGTTAGAATGTATATTGACTTCATGTATAAACCGCTGCAATTTTTAAAATATTTTTTGGTCAATTTTCAAAGAAAGTACAAGTCCGCATGTGATTGCGTGGTTGCTTCCAAAAGTTGACAGAATACATTGCCGTCGACAAAGAGTCTGTTTGCCAAGTTTCAGCTCGATCTAATGTCGGAAAGTACTTTAATTTCCATTTCATTCAAGAAAACATAATCAAAATAACAAAAAAATGTTTCGTTCTGCAACAATTACCTACAGTATTTCTCATCTGTAAGCGGTGCTATATAAAATTCATAGCGCTCGCTTCCAGTATACAGAGACCTAACTACGCGCCCTTATCCGTACATAATATCCTCACCACCAAAAAAGCCCACTTGATGGATATTCTCACCACTGAAGTTCGCTCACAAGGTGCAAGCTGTGCTTATGGTAATTTGTTCCCTAATAACTAAAGCGCTAATCTTAAGAACCATTGACCAGCGGCTGAGAATAAAAGTTTAAAAATGATTTCAACTGTACAGGGAGTTTCCGATGAGATAGATCGATTATTTTCCGTATCAAGTTTTTAAAATTATAAATTTAATATCGATTTATTTCATTCAAACTTGCTCTAATATATACCTACATTCAAGTAAGCAATAAAAATGCTCAAAACGCAAGATGAAAAATTATTAAATATCGCGTAATTCTTGTAAGTATTTTTTGATCATAAGTACTTATGATTTTTCAATAATGTCTAAACAAAATAAGTGTTTAAAAAAAATCTGAAATATTTTAGTTTGTAAGACCTTAAACAAATAGAAAAATTGAGGTATTTTCGTCACAAAACACGTTCTAGGATGTATTTTTTAATGATTTTAATTTAACTAAAATTAAAATTCTGAAAAATGTGTTTACTACATAATGTATTGATTTATTTTGTTGTATGATTATATAATTTGAAATGGGTGTTGTATAATACAACTTGTCGTTTGAAAATTGAACACATCTGTCAACGACCAACGGTACAACCTTACGTATATTAAAAATAAATAAAATGCGTTTACCAGGTAAAATAACAATCTTTCAAAATCATATTTTTTTTTTTGTAAAAACACAGTCAATACGTCTAGAATTTAATTTAAAAAGGACCAATTTCCGGTATTCTCTGGTAATACCCTCTTAACGTCGCGTCAGTTCGAAAAGAAAAAAAACAACAAAAATTATGTAAGGTGTATAAAATACATAAAAAAAGATAATGTGTCCTTCTACCGCGGCACCCCATTCCAAGGTCACATTGTACTTGGTTACGTGTTTGAAATAAAGTAAGTAGGTACATATGTTAAAATATTACGAATTATATTTTAAAAACAATATCTTTAATAAAACATTTCCGAAATTTTTTTGAAAATGCTATTTCCGTACGAAAAACATCTGAATCTACAATAAATTACTTCTACAATTAATAGATATCAGTTTTTTTAGATCGCTATGATTTTTTAAAATTTTATTTAATTGTCATTGAAGAAGAGACGTGCAGACGTTGAGCAAGTAAGGGCCTAGGCAGTACCAGCGCCACTTTATGTACACATAAACACATACAATACCCAATAAACACGCTGGGAAGGGCGACAAACAGTAATGAAGAGAAAAGGTTATTTCTACCATGAAGTCAACTTACTTTGAAAGTAATTTATTTGGGCACTGCACACGGCACTCAGATAATATTCTGCAGCGTGCTTGAATTATTTAATGGCTTACTAAATATGTATTCACTGCAATGGAGATGGTAATATTTGCATTTATAATATAATACTGGCTATTACGATGCCTTTGAGCGTTGTCGAGCAACCTTCATTGTCGAGCGGTTAAGAACTTCGATTACGAATCTAGATGTAGCTGTTTAAATCCCGGCGTGCGCATATATATATTTTTTTCAATTTAATAATGTATGTTTAATTTCTTTCACATGAACACAATATGAGCACATACATTTTTTACATTTTGCTGTCTCCTTAGAACACGGAGGTCGAGTTATAGGTCATATATCGCACATTCCGTAGAAAAGGGTTCAATTAAATTTCTGAAAATACAGACATTTGAAGACATTTAAAGATACGTTTACAACGTAAAATAAATGGCTTCACCATTTTATTAAAAATAATAAACTCGAAATTCAACTGTTACAACCTCCAGCAAATCATAAACTTACCAATATCCACAGCAACAATACGACAAAATACTTTATTCTATTGGTAGCATTCGTAAGCGTAACAGCATTTCCCACATTTTCTCCCACGATGGGAACTTTTACACTATGGGAAATCAATACTTAGGTAATATTGACATATTTAATATCGACTTGACGAGTTGTGTGGATCACGTAAAATATTTATTCCAGCACTATTCCTAAACTTATCTTGTATTGTTGTAAACCTTTCTTGTATTTTTCAGTTTTAGTTCTTGTATTTTTTTGCATGTGTGTATTATTACTACCAACAAAATGAACTATTTTTTACAAACAAACAAAATTTAGCAGGTGTACTGTACCAACATGAAAAACCCCTCTGAGCGTTAAATATACATATTATTAAATAAAAAGCTGAATCAAACCGAGTTAGAAGCGTAATAATAATTGTGTAATTTGTAGAGCGCCGTTTTTGTAAAAATCTCCCCAAGGGTACAATGTTTTTTATCTGGGTAAACATACTCTAAAAGAGTAAATATGTTTTTCATATTGTAACAATCTTATTTGTTTAATTTACCATAACACTCAGAAATACTTAAGTATCTGTTTCGTCCTTTAAGTATGAAATAAATCTTTTTTCGACTATAGATAGATACTCCTTTCGAGTAAACATATTTTTCCGAATGTCTTTTAGTTATTTGTTTTGAAAGCTTTCCTTTTCAGGAAATGTTGTCTTCGCAGTTGTCTGTCCATGGCACTGAACATACAATACCTAGAACCTTCACCGATCTTAAATAAATGAGTGCGGCCAGCGTTTACGCGAGGGCGAAGTAAAACTTCTTCGACTGTTGTGGCAGTATTACTATTCTAGCGGGGGCGACAACCCTTTAGAAAATAAATCAAACACAGAATTGTACCGATATCCAAACGTCATTTCCGTTCGAAAACGTTATTTAAACGAATTACTACTCGTCATATCGCGCCTAAAGAAGTTTTTCTTCAAAAACAGATACAACTACATAGTTACTTTTAAAATCAACTAAACTTGGAGCAATAGGAGTATAAAATTTTAGGACTTTGGTAATCAGGAGTGGATGATTGTTTTTATAAATGAAGCACTTTTCGAACAGTTGAATCCATCGTTTTATTGCTATGCTCTAAATTTACATGCTGAAGTTATTTTTATGGTGATAATCACCCACCCGACAGACTAAGAGTATAAAAAGGCTCTTGTTTACTATTCAAGAAATGATCGAGGAAGAGGAGGTTTTAAACCAGAATAGAGTTTTTATAATCTCATACTCTTTGTTTGTTGTGGTGGTCGAGAAAAAACATACTAAATCTATAATATTGTATATGAATAACACAACATCAACGCCATCTATGAATTAGATCAATTAACTCGTACTAACCATTCATAATAGGTTTGGAGCAATAAGTGAAACCTCGCTCAATTTTATACAAGGAGCTACTTGATTATTTTAATTTTTTTTTCTAAATGTCTTAAAAAATGTTCTTAAGCATGAAGATAAATCAATTGCAATAATTGGTTCTACACATTCAGTTTTTGAGAAATATATACTTTTTAAATTTTTTACGGAATTTGCTTATGAAATCTTGTTTTCCGTAGGAATTGAGCTCAATGTACATACGCAAATTAAACTCTGTTTACCATTTATTACACAGAGTTTATTCTTGACGTTGGTTGGTTTGAAAAAACTTGTATTAATACCATAAAACATTTTTATAATAATCGATCCAATAATTGAAACATATCTTACAATAACGGGGAAATTAGCTAAGTTGCAGATGTGATCTGTGTACATAACAAATATGGTGAATTCACGGATGTTTCGGCGTTTTTAAAACAAAATCGCTAAGTTCTTATAATTACATCCGCGATATTTTAATTATGGTTTTGCAGAGAAATAAAATTGATCCAAAAAAGTAAATTTCTCATTGAAGAAGAAGATAACAATAATAATCTAATTTTTTAAAATATGAAAATGAACAAGACACAGAAAAAATAATAAAATGTAATGGCTGCAACTGGGACACGAACCCAGAAAAGTTGAAGTAAAAAAAAAAGAAATAAAAAAAAAACCCCAAAAAACGGAACGAGCTTACTCCGGGTTCACTTCCATGGATATATCCCTTCGGTGGTCTGCGGCCGTTATTCTAGTGGGTTACTATGCCGCCACTGCGCGCCTGTGAGGGCGCCACTTCTCAAAATGTCGCTCCGAATATATTTCGAGCCACTTTTAAGCAAAATTGGTTTCAGAAATTGCCCCCGGCTACTCGAGAAAAAGGTCTTGCCAGAAATTAAGTTTCGAGTTATAGAATGGAATAACAAGCAGAATGTATGCCGTGTTGTGCTGCGGTTTGCTGGAGGGTAAGGGGGGAAGGTGGGGGGGGGGGGAGATTGCCAACCAATATATTTAACCAGTACCTTCGCAGGTTCATATTGTCAATGGGTTGAATCTGAAAATAATTTATTGAAGTAAAACTTCTTTATGCGCAAATATAACGTTTTCAAACGGAAATGACGTTCGGATATCGGTACAATTATCGCCATCTGTGTTTTTGTTTATTTTTATTTTTAAAGGGTTCTCGCCTTCGCTAGATTGTTTTTATTATTTTCCGAAACTTGGATGAAAAATCAAGAGCGAATCTATATTCATTCATCTATATACAAGCATGTCTACAGATGAATGATCCACAGCTACACCACCGGCTGTTGATTTTGGTCGCTTGTATTAAGAAATGCAATCAAAATTATGAATATAGATTCGTTCTTGATTTTTCATCCAAGTTTCGGAAAATAATAAAAATATTCTAGCGAAGGCGAAAACCCTTTAAAAATAAAAACAAACACAGATGGCAGTAATTGTACCGTTTTAGTAATACCTACCACAACAGTCAAATAAGTTTTACTTCATCCGCACGTAAAGATTAGACGCACTCATATTTTGAAAAAGAGATTAGTTTACCTTTTTTAAATATTTTTTACGCTCGATATGATTTGAGATTTTTACGACCAAAAGTATTTTTGTTATTTATTGTTGGGGTGTTACGCTATCTCCTTGGCTAAAGAAGGAGATAGCGTAACACGGCATAACACTCCAAAAATAAATAACAACTATTTGATATTTATTTGTAGGATTCCAAGAAAACGTGTCTACTTGAGGATGCGCCAAGCACTTGAAATGCAATACATTCTTTTGTACACGCAGAGATTTCTTTAGTGAAATCTATGCAGGATATGAAGCTCCCTTTATTGCTTGCAGAATCTGAGCAGGATATAAGAGTATGTGGTAGGCCAGCCTTACTGAACAAATGGAAATAGCGAAGTTCTTTACAGGAGAAAATGAAAGAATCCGTACTTTTTATTGCATGAAATGTATTTTATTTAGTCATTACTTGCAATACGAATAACTATTAGCTATATAGGCCAATTGCTGCTAGTCTATGATAGTTCATTGTCAGATTTTAGTGGCTGCCAGTCTTCAGGTAACTACTGTGGTAGTTTATTGTCATTTGGTAATTGCTGCCGTCTTCAGGTGGCAGTTAATCAACGTCGTAAGATTGTAGTTGCTGCCAGTATCCAGGAACGAGTAACTACTGTGGTGTTTCATTATCAGATTTTAGTTGCTGTCAGTCTTCAGGTAACTTATGTGGTAGTTTATTGTCATTTGGTAATTGCTGCCGTCTTCAGGTGGCAGTTAATCAACGTCGTAAGATTGTAGTTGCTGCCAGTATCCAGGAACGAGTAACTACTGTGGTGTTTCATTATCAGATTTTAGTTGCTGTCAGTCTTCAGGTAACTTATGTGGTAGTTCATTGTCATTTGGTAGTTGCTACCAGTTTTCGGATGGCAGTTAATTGTCATATTGTATTTGCTGCCAGTTTCATGTAGCTATTGTGATAGTTCATTGTCAGATTGTGGTTGCTTCCAGTCTTCAGGTAACAACTGTGGTAGTTCATTATAAGATTGTATTTGCTGATAGTTTTTAGGTAACTGTGTGGTAGTTCAATGTCAGATTGTAATTGCTGCTTGTCTTCAGTTATCCACTATGGTAGTTAATTGTCAGATTGTATTTGCTGCTAGTTTTCAGGTAAATACTGTAGTAGTTTATTGTCAGATTTTAGTTGCTGCCAGTCTTCAGATAACTAATGTGGTAGTTCATTATCAGATTATAGTTACAGCTAGTTTTCAGGTAAATAATGCGGTAGTCAGATTATAGCTGCTGCCAGTCCTGGGGTAACTGAAGTAATTCATTTTCAAATTGCAGTGTGTCTTAGGGCACCAAACTAACAGTAACATGCATGCTCTTTTTATTGCAGGGTTGTGTGCTGTATCTACGGAGAATCACCTTATAAAATTACGTCAACTTCTAGTGCTAAGTGTGTAATTTAATAAACATTTAATTATGTAATAATAATAATAATGTATCTAATTACACATAGAAACTCAAGAACACTCCACTGACCCAAGTTTGCTTCCCCGTTCCAACTCAGCTTCACAACTGGTGGATTCACCGCTGGTGATATTCCAATTGGTGATAACATAACCACAGTCCAACTGAATACGTACAAGGACTTATGTAAGTCGTACAAAGAAGTTATTGGTTTAAATAAAGTTTAATTTAAATAATAAATAAATAATCCTGTACACTTGGTGCTTTCCGCAAGGTCTGAAAAGTGTGACGACTCGCAGGAGATAATATTAACTTATCCAAGCCTTAAATTATCAAAAGTTCAGGCATAAATGCGCATGTTGGAAATGCGACGAAACAAATTATACAGAAAGAATGGTTTAAATATTTGAAAAGTTTAATAATTCAAAAGTAAAGTACCTTAAAATGCAGCCATAAAAAACGTACGAGCCATAAAGAATCGAAAAAGTTATTCGCGTTTTGTATTATAAAAGAAAATTTCTACACGCTGAAAAGTTTGCTGGGAACTTAATTACCATAATAATAGTATAATGCTGTCTTCGCGAGTCTCGCTGAGGGTTATATTCAGTAATAGTATTGCGGGAACTATTTGCAACACGTAAGTGCATTTTACTTGGGAATTATCAACAATACTTATTCCGCAAATGAACAAATTAATTATTTTGTTTACGACGAGTTTTACTTTTGAGAGTTCTTTCTTGAGAACTTTTATGGTCTTTGCGAGAAGTGTATTTTTTTATTTATTTATCGTGTTTACAAATTTTCTTCGTCTGTTTGATGGTGATGGTATGCGCATTGTTATGATTTTTAAACAGATTGAAGTAAAATTTTATGAATAATTTAATACATATAATACTAAAAATGTATAATCATTAGTAGTATTCTACCTGGTTTCAACTGATTGTTGTATGAAAAGTATGAACATTTAAAAATATTTTTTTTCGAAATTCTACAGGTCATTGATACATAACTAGTCATATTTGAATAGACTATTTACTTATCAGCTCGTAATGATCAACTCGTAATGAATATGGTAAATAGCTTCGTAGAGTTTGCATTAGGACATACACGAGTGAAAAACTGTGGCTCTATTAATGGGAACTAAGCAAAAAAATTCATGCTTAAGGAATTGAGTATATGTAAAAATACAAAAAAACATTGTTCCCTTTTTTTGACTGAGTATTGGTGGAAGGTAGATTGAGGTATGAGGAACACGTTAAAAAGAAGTTATAGCGGTGCTAAATGAGACTTCGTATGTTGTTTAATATTGTGGAGACTCAGCGAATGGTCTAATATGTTGAACAGAGGGACGTTACATCATATGAGTCAAATCTACAATTTGATGAATTCGAAGGTTTCTGCCTATAGCAGACATACAACTGCTTTAGTTGAGAGTAGTTGCAGCTATTCCTCGTCAAAACTATTGGTTGTGAAATTATATGTATGGAAGAGCTCGAATTTTTTAACTAGCGATCCCTGGCATTATTTTGAGTAAGAACGTTGATTTCCGGTGACATTTTTGATGTACCATGTAATGTTTTTAATATCAAAGGCAAATTATGATAACAGAAAACCATCACATAAAATAAAGACAATGAAACGTGATAAATCTAAACCATCACGATATTATCTTATGAATAGAGTGCAGGCAGAAATCTCAACCATTTCTTGCGGAGTTTCCAATGTCACTGGCTGAAACTTGCCTTTGCTTAGTTCTTACGAGGGTATAACCAGAGAATACCGGAAATTTGTCCCTTTTAAATCAAATTCTTGACGTATTGACCCTTTTTTACAAAAAACATAAACTGATTTCAAAAGATTGTTATTTTATCTGGTAAAGTTATGTTTTAAATTTAAAAAATCCAAGTTAATTTTTAACATAGTAAGGTTAGACCGTTGGTCATTGCCAGATTTTTTTAATTTTAAATATTATATTATACAGCACACATTTCAAATCACATAATCATACAGCAAAATAAATCAATACATAATCTACTAAACACATTTTTCAGAATTTTAATTTTAGTTAAATTAAAATCATTAAAAAATTAATTCGAGAACGTGTTTTGTGACGAAAATACCTCAGTTTTTCTATTTATTTTTAAGGTCTTATTTTGTTTAGACATTATTGAAAAATTATTAATACTTATGATCATAAAATATTTGCAGGAATTAAACGATATTTCATAATTTATAATCGTGCGTTTTGAGCATTTTATTTCTTACTTGAATGTAGGTATATATTAAAACAAGTTTTTAATGAAATAAGACGAAATTAATTTTTTTAATTAAAAAATTTGATTCGGGGAATAATCGATCGTTCTCATCGGAACCTCCCTGTACAGTTGCAAGCATTTTTAAACTTTTATTTTCAGCCGCTGGTAAATGGTTCTTAATTGTAACAAGAAAGGCATTTTAACGCTAGTATTTGTTTATACTAAGATTTAAAATGGTCTATTTTGTATTATATATTCAACATCTCCATGAATACTTTACGTAACAATGATCTGCATAAAAATAATAATAGGTACTTTCTTTTTATGTGCCAATTTGGTAACGAATCTTCTGTACCATTAAGAGCGTCTTTGTCAAAGAACGATAGACACTAGGGCTAAGTATAGGGGTGGCGTTAATATTAGAGATTTTATCGCCTCCCGGATTTGAACTGGACTTCTTTATCCGGAAATATTATTTGCTGATATTCACTGAGAATATTCATTGTAAAAGTAGATTGTATTAGCTGTATTTATACAGAGTACACTTAATTAATCAGTGTAAGCAATTCATTTACTTTTCGTACATTTTTTACTTATTCGATGACACTTATAGGTATAATGTTTGTGAATTATATGTTTTTTCAATTTTTAGTAGAAAAACTCTCTTTTTATAAAATTTGAAGGTTATTTCCATCGATGTAATATATCATTGAAGAAGAAGATAACAATAATAATCTAAACAAAAATAACAAAACATAGCAAAAAAATTAAGGAACTCAGAACCTCTCGTCTTACCGGGAAAACGCCATAATTATTAAATTCATATTTGTCATTTTCATATTTCAAATTTCTAAATTATTAGATTCTGTGAAACAACAAACAATCCGCCCTGAGTCCACTTCCATCCTCTCTGTCAGTTACATATTATATCCCTGACACGATTGTTAACTGTAATTATTAAGAGGCTAGACTTTGCACCACACGCGGAACACACGCGTATGTCATTCTGTCCCACTCACAATAAAATCACACACACTTACGATACATGCGAATGCGAAATGTGCGAAGGGTCAACGCTAAAAAGGGCTTCGAGAGAAAACATTTTTCTACACCCAAACTTTCACGAAATTGTCATTTAAAAACAAAAATATGTTCCTGAAAGACGAAGCAATGTCGGTATGTTTTTATAATTTTGTAATTCTTTATGAGAATTAAGTTAGCAGTACTTTTTCCTTAAGACATATTTTCCGATAAATTATACATGTTTGAGAGTGAATTTTTATGTTACTACGAAACGCATCGAAAATTTAAAAACATATCAATAATAATAAAATACTTGGATAATTTGTAGAGCGCCGTTTTTGTGAGATATCACCTAGAATATCAATATAGCTTTCACCTTCTTGAAGGTAATTTTAAAAAAATATATTGATTTCGTGCAATTTTCAATGTAGAAAAGTGTTTTTTCCCAAGCGTCCTTTTTGTATGGGCAGAAAAGCGAATTCTATTGTCTTAATGAATTATCATAAAAGTATAATCAAATATACAACATTTTAATTGTATTTAGAATGTTGTGCAATAGTTTTCTGAAGAATTTGCTACTCCCTACCGCTATATGCATCCAATGTACAAATCCCCGTTGTGATAGCACTTATAAAATACACATTAAGAAGTCTGGACAGCGCCATTAAGGGGTGTTTCTTCCGTACGTATTTGCATCTCAGTAATTAATTAGTCAAAGCGTTGTTTGTTCCAGCGCAGAAGTATGCGAATTTAAGCCGTGGCGGGTCACGTTAAACATCGCGACATCCGGGTTGGCCCTAACGAAGTAGTAAGGAAATGATTTAGGAAACATTTCTCTGTCTTCTTTAAATTAAAAAAAGACCAGACTTGAGATAATGGTAAAACACAAGAAATACGCATAACACAGCACTAATGAGTATAGAATCTTTGGAAAATCACGGGTTAGGGATAAAGGCGCATTTGATTACTCTTGTTAAAAGTCGTTCCACCATTAATACGCGAGTAATAGTACGCGGTGACCGGATTTGGTAATTTCGTATCATCAAATTGGACTGATGGGGTATTTTCACAAACTATGAATTCCGTTAAAAAGTGTGGTAGATTTAACGTTTATTTTTCTGTTTTTGATCATTCTAGGCAGGCACTGATAATTGATAACTTTAATATTTTCATTCAATTGATTTTAAAAGCGATCTTAAACTGCACGTACCGAAATGTTTTCAACTGACGGCAACGTCATTATGACGTAGAAAACGCCACTGTCTGGTAAGACCGCACCAAAGTTGTCGGGCGTAACGTCAATGCTGCATTATTCACGAATAATAAAGAACTTATACCAAATGAAACAAATATTTTGTGTTAAACCACTTTATTTTTATTTAGCTAGCTGTTTGTTTAAAATTTGGAAATTATTTAATTTTGTTCTTAATTTTATCGATAATTAAAAACACAGTAAAAATATCATAACGTAGGTAAAAAGTGGAACGGCTTTTTTTCGCTTCGTGTCATATCTAAATACAATGTCTCATCTATATTCCATAAACAGGGTTTATGAAATCTCGACAAATCATTTTCGCTTTTTGATAATGGCAATTAAATAAATTTCCCGTTACAAACTCATATATTGAAAAAGAAAACAAACACATCATAGTACATTTATGTTTTTATTGCAGATCTCAGAAGCAACTAGCCCACAATGAAATAATAACAGAATTTGAATTTTAACTTTTATATTCGATGAATTGTTCAAATTCTGTCATTCCCAAGGATGGTGAAGTTTAAAATATTACATTTTTCAATATTTAAGTACATACCATTGACAGTACACAAGTTTCGAGTGTGTTTACGTCATTTTGAAGCAGTTGATGATCGAAAACACACTTGTTTTTACGAAACATTTTAAAATCATCGGTGAAAAAGTCTGGGTGTAATTTAGAACCAAGTTCTTTTTTGAATATTAGTAAAAGCAGGAAGCTAAGATTTGACCAAAGAGGTTGCATCAGAAGTTATATCTGTAGGGGATGATTTGTATCTATTAATTAGCATTAATTAACTCTATTATTGACATTTTCTCAGATTCGCTGCCCAAATTTAAAAGGAGCATCATGTTAATGATATAACTGTTTAATGCGCATACATATCCCTTCACAGATCACCACTTCTCACACATACACACACACTCACACACTACGCACATCACCCGGTAGTTACTAATTATACATTCCACTCAAGACATTACAAAGAAACATATCAAAGGTACCCACCATGAAATATTATTTAATATCTGTAAACTCTGTCATCACACTGTAATCAATGTACTGTTTGTTTCTATAAAATAAATAAATAAATAAAATTAATTGTGTTTTGTTACATAAATATTTTGGAAGTAAAACTTCTTTAGATTTTATTTTTATTCACCAGATTTATAGGGACGGGTTTAGTTTTTCCTATGGGAAAAACTAAACCCTTTCATACACTTTTCCATATAAATGATCATCTAGTAAATCCACGTTATGCAAGTGTATTATATAAGTATAATTAATACAAAACAATACAAGCACAACACGTTAATCTACCAAACTATTAAATGGGAATATAATTCACCGTCTCCAGATATTTTCATATCAGAGGGTTCGGCTCTGTGGAATTCCTAATTTGACCGATAAATCCTACTGATCCCTCAATATAAATATTTAAAAAATCTTTCGTAATTCTACATGTATTTAAAATGACTGATTTTTGCATTTTTATATACAAATTCTTTGACAAATCTAATATGCCTAAATTTTTAATAAGAGAGCTAGGTATAATGCCAGTAGCCGAAATAACAAAAGGTAATATTTTTATAGTCTGAGAATGCCAAATTCTTTTAATTTCATTTCCTAAATCTGTATACTTTCTTATTTTTTCAGAAACAGATTTTTGAATATTACAGGAATTTGGAATAGCTACATCAATAATATAAGTTATTTTTTTAATTTTGTCATGTAAAACTATATCAGGTCTATTATGACCAATTGGTCTGTCTGTTAGTATAGTTTTATCATAGTAAATTTTAAAGAAATTATTTTCTAAAAATGAATTTGGTTCGTATTCATAATATGGTACTATATTATGACAGTCAATCAAGTTATGTTTAATTACCAAACTTTGGTGAATTATTTTTAAAGCCTGATTGTGCCTAAATGTATACTCAGACGGCGCTAATATAGAACATCCTGATATAATGTGTTCTATAGTTTCCGGAAAAGCCATACATTTTCTACATAAATCATCAATTTGATTATTATTAGTATTTCAGATCTTTTTCAGTTGTAAATAACATTTTCAAACGGAAATGACGTTCTGCCGTAGAATTACTGCCATCTGTATCTTTGTTCATTTTCAAATGGTTCTCGCCTTCGCTAGAATACGCACTGTTTTTTTTTAGTAAGATGGAAAGGTTTTATATTAATTTTATTTAGAAATAAATTGAATGTGGTATAATTCGCCTTTCCCTTGTTTTCAAAATTTAAAGTGAGAGTCGGAAACATTAAAAACATGGGAGCGCGCGCTACTCTCTACTTTAAATATTTTTTGACTGCGTTGAAGTTGTTATACTAACAAAGGGAGAAAATAATTATTATTGACGTTCTGAATTATTACACCGTTAAACAAACATTAAAAAAAAAGTACGAGAGTGCTTTAGACCAAATCCACGACTGAAGTAAATACTTATTTAGCTCCATCCATATGTATGTTTATTATTTTTATGTTTATATATTAATTTTCTACAAATATTTATTAAAAATTTATCATCATTTGCCTCTCCCGATCAAGCCGAGCGCATCGATGTCCGCTCCCCTCCGC
Source organism: Limnephilus auricula (assembly GCA_951813805.1). Taxonomy (NCBI): domain Eukaryota; kingdom Metazoa; phylum Arthropoda; class Insecta; order Trichoptera; family Limnephilidae; genus Limnephilus; species Limnephilus auricula. The sequence goes on from OX638391.1 coordinate 3,922,574, forward strand.
ATTTGACGCGTCACTGGTATTTCGTATTTCAAAATACTGACTGAAATATTTCATGCATTGGCTATGAGAGGAAGAGAGAAAGAAAATGTGCGCGCGCACTGCTCTCTCTTTTCAACGCATTTCAATTTCCGTTACATTTACTTCAAAAAATCAATTGATGCCCACTTTTCATGAGCGACTTCTAAAATTTTAGAAAGATGACCCCATGACACTTGACGTTAAAATTGGATCGAGTTCTTTTTTATTCACAAATATTAAAAAAATAATAACCCATCAGTTAGTAGGTCCTACTGTTCACACATAAAATATACTCGCTGCTTATTAACAAACAAACAAAGGCTGTTGAATACAAGCAGAAGATGTGTGTAGGTATTCGTGGAACAGCGACATATTTCCATGCAGACAATTCCATGTTCATTCCCTTTGACGTTCGTTACCTCGATTTATGAAAGAACCTTTAGGGCGGTAACAGAATGGTTGGGGGGAAGGGTGGGGAGAGGGAAGGGCGGTGATAGCTGTTGCGCACCCCAGAGTTTATTAAAATGCATCATCGTGTCGTGGAAGAGTGTTTCAATTCAAAGGAATTGCGAAATTATGTTTCATAGCCTATTTTCGTCGAGAAACATAATTGGCTCGCTTTGCGTAGGTGGAATTTTGGTGGGCCCTTCTGATGTGACCGTAAAAAAGAGGGAGAGGAAACATTTTCTTTTATTTTATAGAACGACACAGATACAACAACAGGAGGCATCGAAAAAGTAATTCATGTTTTAAAATTATTTATTTATTTATTTATTTAATTTCTACGGTAGAATATACCATAAACAGTAGTTACATGACACAATTAGAACCATAAGAAAATATTAGCAATCATTTTAAATAAAGAATAACAAATTAACTATGGCATTTGATTGTGAAGTGACATCAGAGATATGAGCAAGAGAATATATCAAATTATAACAAATATATCCATATTCTATAGTATAAATAAGGTAAACTTAGATTGAATTAATATTGATCGAAAATATAAGATAGCATAGCCCTCTTGTATCTAATTTCCGTGCAGTTAAATATATCCGCTACATCAGCGTATCTATTACTAACTGCATGCAACCTAGGTACAAGTGAGTTTTTGGAATACGCAGTCCTGGTGTTGTTGCATTTAAACAGGACGAGTAGCTCTCGTAGGTATATGAAATTCAATGAGGTTAGTTAAATCGGGACTGTCTATACTACCATTTACAATTTTGAACATAAATATTAAGTCGAATATAATTCTTCGGTCTGAGATTTTTAATAAATTTAAGTCTTTCATCAAGTAATTGTAGTTTATGTTTTCAATGGGAATACCGAGTTTGAAATTAATGTGTCTTAGGAATTTATGTTGAATTTTTTCTATTGAGTCTGAATGTAATTTATAATAGGGGGACCAGATCGAGGAGTTATATTCGACTTGATTATTTTATTTATTATTTTTATTCAATATTATATAGGAAGCTTCTATCACAAGAGTTTACCTAAAAGAAGAGGATATCGCTGACGTCAAGAGGATCCCCGATAAACGCCCGGAAATTGAATAACCAACACGCAACAACAACTTACTGAAACAAATTTTTACGATCAGAAAACTTATAGGTAAATAAAAATTCATCACCAACATTCTCCGTTTCTACTGTCGATATTTACTTTGAAGATAAAGTCGAAAGTGAAAGAAAAATATTATAAGTACGTGTGGTACAACGATGTTAATATAATGGTTAGGTTAAGTTAAATTAATAGAAGGAGAAAATAATTTCTGTACTAAATTATCTAGGAAGTTGGAGAGCTCTGTCACGTGTCAGTCACTACTCGACCACTTTCGCCATACAAATATCCAATACCGTACTATTATAACTTAGTTTTATTATGTGTAGTTTCCCTAAATCCATTGAATATCTTAATATATAAAACAAAGTCGGGTTAGTTACACCATTTATAACTCAAGAACGGCTGAACCGATTTGTATGGTCTTTGATTTGTTGGATTTGTCTTTGTCCCGATTAACAGAATAACTATTAAAACATCGGAAAAAATCACGGGGAAAATAATTATGAAGAAAATTAATTTTTTCACATATTTTGTATGGAACGGCTTTTCAAATAATGTGCGTTGGTCGACATAATTTGAATCAATTCGAACTTCCAATGGTGTAGTGTGCCGAACATTTCGTGCTTAGGCGCTCCACCCACTGAGGCAACTGAAAACCAACTAAAACCGGCTGTTTTCTCTGTCTTGATTGGTCAAAAAGCTTGTTTAACCATAGATGAAGAACAATCAGCTGACAGCTCGCAACCTAGCAACGGCCGCCCAGGGTAATCAGCCGTGACAGTCGCAAGATGGTCGCAAGTCACCGCTTGCGTTACCATTGACAACGGGGTTTTGTGTGATTGTGTAGTGTGCGGGCCATCACATTGTCATACAAAGACAGTTGGCAGTTGAGAGTTTTCAGTTGCCTGAGTGGGCGGAGGCGCTTAGTCAACAGCTCAATTTCATTTTTTGAACTTAGAGTAGGTACCTAATTATTTTAACGTAATAAAAACTTAATTTATTTCAGCTAATAAATTAAACACAACATTTATTGATTCTGAGGCGGTACGAAGTTTGCCGGGTCAGCTACTAATGAATATAAGTATGCCGGGGCCTGCTGTCTATTGGTCAAATTTCATGGAATCCAAAAAAGCAATAGCAGCAAAAAGAGCTTCTACAAATTTAAGTTTATTATTGCATCCAGTTCCTCAATTTTCGGTGAATTGACTACTTTGTTGCTTCTCTAGGTCTAAAAATATACATAATATTATATTCATTGTTACCTACCAGGAGCTCTATTCTCCAATTGGTGGACTTGGTTATTCTCGAGTCTCGTCGAAGGTACATACTTAGAGAACTAACGTCAAAATTAAAATGAAACGCGTTGTTTGGTTTAGGAGACAGCAAGAACTGACATTTATTAAGCTTTCAAATATAACCATAGATGGCGATAGTAGTAACCTATATTTTGATATTATAACACTTCCTCTCAAAATACAGATTACATAAGAACATATTATAACAAAATAAAATTATTCGCTGTAGTCCAAACCATATTTTTGAGAACACCCCTTAGCCACAAGCCTGGCTCTATACCGGACATTATTTTCAGAATCGCACTTCTTTTTTAGGACCCACTTGCACTTCATTATATTTCCTTTTACAGTAATGTCAACAACGCTCCAAGCGTGGTTGTCTTCAAAACTTTTCAGCTCTTCTTTGGTAGCATGTTCCCAATGCTCCTGTTCTGGTCCCTGCAGCGCTTCTTCTAATGTCATTTCATCACTGAAAGATTTATTATATCCTTCTGTACACATATATCCAAATCTATCGGGTTGTTTTCTCTCCCTTTCTGGAAATGTTTTTATTATGATGTCCGATTGTGACTCTTCTTCTGATGTCATGGACTCCTCATCTGGTACATGGGTTTCATCCATGTCATTAGCACTCCTCATAGAAACAAATGAATCTTCTATTCTTGTGTCTGATGGATCTTCGACTAATATATCCTCATCTAAGGTTATATCTTCTGAACGTGACGTATCTTTACAACTAGTGTCCCCCACTGGACATGAATTTTCTCCACTCTCAGTGATTGGTATATTAACCTCTGGGTTGTTTTCTTTTTCTATAATAATGACATCTCTACTAGTTGTGATACATTTAGTTCTAGGGTTGTATATTCGGTAACCTTTGATGTCATCTGGATACCCCACAAGTTTGTGCTTTTCAGACTTCTTATCCCATTTCTGGCGCTTCTCTTTAGCAACATGAGCCATAACATTGCTACCAAATATTCTTAAATGACTTATGTCTGGTTTACATCCAGTCCAGATCTCATATGGAGTTTTTTCGTTTAAACTAGGAAGTACAGTACGATTTTGTAAATAAACCGCTGTATTTGTCGCCTCAGCCCAGAACTCTTTACCCAAATTCGCATCAAACAATAAGCATCTAGCCTTTTCGACAATCGTTCGATTATTACGTTCTGACAAGCCATTCTGCTCTGGGGTGTATGGGTTACTTCTTTGGTGCGTGATACCTTCCTTCTTGAGATATGAATCAAACTCTTTGTTGCAGTATTCACCACCATTATCACTTCTCAATATCTTTATTTTCTTATTTGTTTGCTTTTCAACTTTTGCTTTAAATTCTGCAAAACATCTAAGTGCTTCATTTTTGTGTTTGATAAAGTATACAAATGTCATGCGACTGTAGTCATCAACGAAGAGTATGAAGAATCTTGAACCTGCAAGCGATCCATGCTCCATAGGTCCACACAGATCAGTATGAATTAAATGAAGTAATTCTTTGCTTCTTGTACCAGTATTTGAGAATGGAAAACGACACTGCTTTCCCTCGCAACAAACTGTACACGATGTCTTGCCTAGATCAACTTTTTCTCGAAGATTCATTCCTTCTACAGCTCTTGTCATTTTATTCAGATAATTACTATTAACATGACCCAATCTGCGATGCCAAGTATTGCCTGAAACCGCTAAATTAGACATCATACTTTCAGGAACATTTAACTTGTATTCCATCCTTAGTTTATAAACACCATCTGTCATATCTGCTATAGCAACTAACTCGTTCTGTTTATTATAAACATAGCAGCATTTTCTTTTGAAATCCACTTTATTTCCATTTTTAATTAACTGACTGACAGATATCAAGTTCGTCGTAAGGGTAGGTATGCACAAAACATCTTTTAATGTAACATCGTATTTACATTTCGAGGTTAATGTCACAATATTAACTTCTCCTGAGCATAAAACAGGCATAGCACTCTTATTAGCTGCTATTATTTCCTTAACACTCGTCCGATTCGACGCATTACATATAATGTTTACATTTGGTGACATATGAAAACAAGCGCCCGAATCTATAAACCAATCCATTTTGTTGTAATTCCCGCTCAAAAACACAACAGAAAATGCATTAGACTTCTTCATCTGCTCTGATTGTCTAACAGGACACTGATTTTTAAAATGCCCTTCCTTTTTACATCGATAACATCTGACAGATTTCATTACAGTTTTGACTTTCGATGTATTTCCGGTAACATCACGACGTTGACGCACTCTGGCGGAAAACGCCCCAACTGACTGAGCGTCATTTCCTGCCATATCGAGCAATTTTGTTTTTATTGCATCTGCAGAAATTATTATTCCACTATGCTCGATGGCTAATATCATGGGGTAGAATTTTTCTGGTAGACCTGCGAGCAAAAGGCAGCCTATCCATTCATCATTCACATTAAATCCGGTTCCGGATAATTTCTGGCCAGTTTCAATAATTTCCGTGACGTAATTCTGCATCGAGTCACAAGTTTCAAGACGAATCGATATCAATTTTCTTAGTAAGGAAATGCGTCTTGAAAAACCATTATCATCGAACATTTGCTTTAGCCTTTTCCATAATTCCGCAGCAGATGTAGCTTGCTTGACGTGTACATAAAGTGAAGGATCTATAGTGAGGACTATCTTCGCTTTGGTTTTTGCGTCGTCTGCAGCGGCAATTTTGACAGTTTCCTCGGCCGTGATGCACTTCTCCATACCTTCCAATATAAGTAGATTTTCCACAGCATACGACCATTCATCGTAGTTTTGTCGTCCAACCAACTTGGGTATACTTGCAAGATATGATGCCGCCGCCATTTTTGTTAAAAATGTGCCGACACTGATTACGAGTTCGTATTCACAATAACTCCTTGCCCTATCCTAAATCCGCGACAATTAGAAATGAATTTTTAACACAAATACCACTTAAATTATCGTGACTGGTTATTTAAAACCGCTTGGGAATGATCTGGGCCCATAACCTAAAATGAAACGCGTTGTTTGGTTTAGGAGACAGCAAGAACTGACATTTATTAAGCTTTCAAATATAACCATAGATGGCGATAGTAGTAACCTATATTTTGATATTATAACAAAAATCATCCCACTAGAACAACGACTGGGTCGAATCAGTCGACACCGACAGAAGTGTCAAAATCTATCGCATCGTACCTAAAGATTGTTTCGCACTCTTCGAAGGACAAGCATTGTATATTTATACAAAGTTGTTTTGGTTCCATTTAAGGACTGGTTTTCCGACGATATTGGCTTCAATATACGAGTATGATGTAGAGCAAATTGAAGCAGATGCTTTTTTAGACTTACGAGAATATTTCGTCGGAGGGTAGATAGTATTGACAAGAAAATTAACGTTTTATTTAATCTGTGGCAATGTTGTTTAGCAGCGTTAAATTTCTTTTACTCGGTGATTACCAGCTTGTTTTGGTGTTGAGTAATATACCTGCCAGCCATTTTAAAGACGGATCGGTCTTAATTTCAAATTCACACAATATAAAAGTCAAAAATATCAGAATCGTGGACAGTATTCAAAGAGCTGCTAATATAATCTCAACCCATCAACAGTCAAGAATCTCATGAATGTAATATTAAACAAAATTCGTACGGACAAAGGATAATTTTTTTAATTTTTTTATTAGAGCAACTGCCTCTTTATAACTTTTGAAGGTTATTCCCATCAATATAATATATCATTGAAACGAAAATAACACTAATAATCTTAACGAAAATATGCAAAAAACAAGACACAGAAAAATAAAAGGTAACGGTCGCAAGTGGAACTCGAACCCAGAACATCTCGTCTTACCAGGACAAACAAAAATTAGTCGAATATAATATTGCGAATTCTGAAATTTGAAATATGACGTTTAAATAATTGGTGGCAGTGGCCTAATTGGAATGGCTAGTGATAAGACGAGAGGTTCTGGGTTCGAGTCCCAGTTGGGACAGTTATCTTTTATTTTTCTGTTTTTGGCTTTCTTTAATATTTTTCGTTTAGATTATTAGTATTATCTTCTTACTCATAAGATGGCGCATAACGAATAACTCTTGATCGTTATTGGAGAATTGAGCCCCAGACAACCGGCACAGTATGAAACTCTCGAATGAGGCTTGTCCTACCTGTCCCGCTTCGTACATTACAACTGATGATGACTTCAAAGGGGGTCCATTATCTCTGCCCGTGCAATAACGATTATTCCATTCTGTCTTTCTTTTTGATGTGTGAATGTCGTCGGAATGATTTCGCGATGCCTGTAAAGGCAAGAGGGGAGAGTGGTGATGAAATAATGGACTAGCAATTAGCAGCTAGAACTAGGAGGAAATAAAAGTAAACAGAATTTAAGAACGAAAATAACATTATTTGTTATCGAAATATTATTTTATAAGATAATTTTTTTAATATAATACATATTTTCGTCAAAACACAAAATTTTCACAAAATACGTTCTTTTATTTAAAATTATATATTTTGGTTTTTGCCAGGGTTGTCACTGATAACATTAAAGACCAAATAACAAACAAAACTCTGTAAGTATAGGCATAAACAGGTAACCTAGAAGTAAGATAATTCTGCGAGACGAAGCAGTTTGAAGATTTTACACAAATATATTATATTCTGCATTCTACACATTTTATACATTTTGCATATTACACACTCTTTTTAATATTTTTTAGCGCCAGAAGAAGAAGGAAGTTCTTATACTACATTGTAATTTTAGACACGGTTGTAAAAATTATTTTAATGGGTTAGCTGGATTGATAGGCAATTCGTGGACATCGGCAATTTTTAGAGTATAATTAAACATTTAAAAAATTGTAATGTTTCAATAGAATGACGTATTTACAAAAATGAGTGCCTGAAAATATGAGTTTTTAGTTTTGATCTGAATTCTGTTGGACTTGTTACGCATTTAAATTCCATAGGAAGTTTGTTCTAAGCTTCAGGGCTAGGGCTCCAGGATCAGATCTGAATAGTCAGGAACTTCAATACCTTTCTCTGCCCTATCTCAATTTCCTCCCCACTACCTTCAACCTCACTACACACCCTTACTGGGGTTATAATTTCACTGTCTCCAGACCGTTGGGACTCCTGGACGGTACTCACAAAAACTGAAGGTGATGAAAGGTCGAGAATAGAGCACCCCGAGCGGTTCGCTACGTTTGGTGAACTAGCAGGGGAGCCAGGGTTCATGGGGTGACGATTGTCCGGCCTTGGCGGCAGACGTGTCAGACGTGTCTGACCTGCTGCGTGCCGTGCCGGATCGAGAGAGACTGGTAGAGGGAGGCCCTTCGACTCTTCAGACGAACCCTGTTCATCTACTACCGCCTTGCACCGTAGTTGAATGGATGGATTCATCATACATCCGTCACTCCTGGACAAACTAACCCCCAAACTCTAAACCACCCGTCATTTATTTATTTATTTATTAACGGACTTACGTCCAATTTAAAACAAAATTTGGTAAAATGTACACTATAAAAATAAAGGATGGTTTATGAAAGCAAAGACTTACCATACCACTTTTCTTTCTAGAATTACTTCTCCTTCCTTTACTTAAAAATACCCTCTACAAAGTATTCCCTAAGATTACAGAGGCCGTGATTAAAATTAACTTCATTATTATTACTTATTATGGGCTTTAATAATTGTGAGCTAGTCAATGTAAAAAAAATTTTCAAAATGATTATTTAAGGCAAACCCAAGACGCCACCGCTTTCTTAAATAAGTCAGTCTAAAAAAGAACCTGAAAAAGTAACTCGGTCATATTGAAATACATTTTTGTATTCCCGCAGCCAGCCGCACTTCAAAGAAAAATAATATTACGTTAGACCCTTTTTGAAATATTTGGTTGTTATTGTTGGTTCGGCGGTTCGAATTTCCCTTTCGCAATTACACGATTTTTCTATCTCGGAACTTCTTTCGCCCACTGTGCGACGGCCGACGGCTGGCTGCGACCAAGACTGGGACGGTCCCATTGTGCGGGGCGTGCGAATGGGACGCGCGCATACGCGGGAGCGGGACGCCGCCAACATAAACGAGCGCCATCTGACAGTAACGACGACATAAATTCTCCCCTGGGCCTTCTCAAGAACTTTAGCGATATATAGCTGCGGGGGAGCGGGACGCACAATCTCCGTCTTCGAATTTAATACGGGTGTGAAAGAGAATGGCGGCTCCGGAGGCGATATTTGCATAAAGCATCCCGGGGGACTGTTGGAATAATACGCCGTGTACATCCGACATCGTGTGCGAATTATAAAGAAAATTTCATGGGCCTCCTTCGCCCCATAACATCGCGCATCCCGCACCCAGGACTTCGCAAGGATCCGTGGCGAATCTGCCCACCCACTTTTGCATGATGATTTTTCTATTATTTGGTTTTTGTTTACGAAAGAATTTTAAGTGTGACCTCTCAACTCCTAGGCCCCAGATTTTCTTATTTTTTCGCAATAGCTCCACACAGGAGACACTAAGGGAAAAAAAATCCTCCAGGGCCTGTCATCTCTGGGAATGCTGTAGAGTGGGTCTTTTAAGGGAAAATAAGGAGTTCTGAGAAGGAAAAAGGTATGAGGAGTGGGTAGGAATTTGAGGGTCGGTGTGTTCAAAAGTAACGTTTAATTGGCGGGTAAACGCATTCGCCACAAAGACCTAGACAAAAATCGACCCATGGACCCGGGCACCCCTGCTAAGTAAACAGCTCAGAAAACCAGTCGGGGTGATCTGTGGAGCGGCTGTACCTGTCCCGCCTCTAAAATTGAAAAGTTTTATTACATCTAACATTATCAAAAATTTTAAATCGCATTTTCATTCTCATTATATCGTAACAAGATTCATAAAAAAAAAAAAAATAACAAAGAATGATTATCGAATTATGAATGTGAATGGACCACGGAGTGAGTTCCGAGACAAACCTGTACAGCGGTCTATCCTCTCTGCCTATTCCTGTTTGGAAACGTCGTCATGGTTAGTTAGCGATTTCGTTAAAGCAACGGGCGCAGCTAAATTTGTTACTTTAAAAAGTTTATCATAAAAGATGTAGCATATCAGTATCATAACACGTAACAGTGTCATAACACCGGGTTTGCCTCACAAACTCTTAAAATAACAAACATCGGGGTTAACAACAAAACACTTTGGACTTTATGTCTGATAGATAACATAAAGTTTTGATAGCTTACTTATCTGGCGGTAGCGGGTCCCGACCTTGAGGAGGCCATAGTATTTATTAAAGTATCAATAACTGCAATATCGTCAGCTACGTGCCATCTTTAAATAATATCTAGGAATACTAAGTGATATCTATGGGTAAGCTTAAAGTATTGATTACAATATCGCAAAAGCAAAATCTATCAAAATGATTTTTATGAACCATTTAAAAATGCGCTTGAGATGTTCAACGTAAAGAAAACTCCACGTTTCTCTACTCTATAGGGCACTGTCTAAATGGCAATTAAACAGGACGTTCCGATGATCCGGGCGTATCCGGGTGTCTGTGGAGCGGAGGAATAAAAAACAGACGTCAATTGCATGCGCCCAACTTGCCACACTTTGATTAGCAGGAGGAGGGAGGGGGGAGGAGGGTCGTATTTATTGTTTGAGCGGCTCTCTGCGGTCACCCGGCGCCGCGCGGGCTTTTACGGTGCGTGAAATGTGAGTTATGAAATAAGGTTTGCGGAGTGCGCGTTTTTGGATTGTGTGCGTAAAGATTGATTGCAAAGATAAATACTGAAGTCTTATAAAAATGGTAAATAGTTATATCCTGCAATAGGTACCCTCACTCTAAAACCGCAACGACTCTCAAATTGTGTGATACGGCGCCATGGAATTTGAGTAACTTTTAATGTATTATTTTTTACATTATTTCAACACAGGAAGCCTTGAGGAATAAAACTCCATCAAGGTCTATGTCATCTTTGAGGATATTCTGTTGAGGGTCTTTTAAGGAAAAGAAGGAGATAAAGTTCTGGAAGGAAAAAAGTATGAAGGGTTAGCAGAAGGGAATCTGTGGATTTTTTTATTTATTTATTAAGTTAAAAGAAATTTACATTTCACTTTCTTAACTTAAGTACATATAAAGTAATAATATTAATTTTGTTCTTTTAACTTAAGGTTGAATAGTTTTCTTTTAAATATATTTACTCTTTTCTCTATTTTTAGGGAGTCTGGAAGGAGATTATAAATTTGAACACCATCGTAACCAATGCTTCTCTTGCCACTTTCAGTTTTAACAGTATTTGTGTACAGTTTATTGTGTTGTCTAGTATAATGCTTGTATATTTGTGACGTTTTTATAAATGTTGTGTTTGTGTGAATAAGTCCATTTTGTATTTTGTAGATTAAAAGGCAAGTGTTATATTCGTACAAAGTTCTTATTTTAAGAAGGTTCAAATCCTGGTATAGTTTTTTTGTGGGAGTAATAAATGTGTTCAGGAGTGATTAACGTATGAATCCATTCCTAACACTGTTGTGCAAGACGATGGGTCGAAAGAATCCGGCTGGTATAGTAAAAAGGTTTTTTTAAAAAAGTCACATACTTCACATACTTCATGATGGGCTTGACCCAAAGAGACTGGTTGAGGACCTAACCTAAACCTATTCGGCTGGACTCTTTCGACCCATCGCCTTGCACAGCAGTGCACGGAGAAAAATGTTATTCGAAAAAACGATAATTTGAATAGTAAAAACGGTTAAAAACGGGACTGAAGTTCTTACGAACCAATTAATAGGGTGTCAATGTTTATAGGCGGGAACATGTAAGAATAATTTGTTGGTATACGTAATTTTGTACGTATACCAACAAATTATTCTTAAATTTTCCCGCCAAACAACAAACATTGAAACACTGTTAATTCGTTCATAAGAACTTCAGTCCCGTTTTAACCGTTTTTACTATAAAAATTATCGTTTTTTCGAATAACATTTTTCTCCGTGTGGGAGGGATGGATTCAACGGTTATATCCTATAATGGATATTAGACAGAACACAACTTATTTTAAATATAAATCAGACATCAAGTCTTTAATCATCAGTGAAGTCAGATCTAACACAAAAGATTTCATCAAAACCAATTTTTAAGTATGCATTTAAAATAATTGTACGATACTGATTCCCTTTTATTTAAAACGTAACATTGTGTTGTTATTTGTGTTTTCTATAAACTGATTGATTACATAATATATGTTATATTTGTTATATTTGCGCCTCCACTAATAAGTGTGCGTTTCCAATGCTATGATGCTGATTGTCATTTATGGTCGAGGGCAAGACTCTTGACTTCCAATCCGAAGGTCGCGGGTTCGAACCCGGCGCGCTCAAATAAATTTGATTGATTTGCGTTTTCACAATTAATTAATTACTAATAATATATAGTAAACTTGTGGCAAGTTCCAGAGTGGAAGATTCTCTCAGTATCGCTCTGGAGCAAGGCCACCATTCAGAATTGAAACATTGCTGGAAATGGCTTTAGTCGTGTTTGGTGACCATATCTAAATAGCCAGGTTCTTCCCCACCTTCTTCTTTTCCATCTCCTTCCCCTTCCCACTACCTTCAGCCTCACAACATACCCCAATTGGAATGCCGTATTTCCAATGGTACCATGCTGATTATCTTTAAGTTTAAGAGGAATATAAATGCTAGAAATATTTGAGTTCTTACCCATTTAGCACTCGGGTTTTTTTTCCTATTGTCTGCACGAGGAAAGTAGCGCCAAAGTTGTTTTTATTTTTTTAATGAATAATTTTACAAGAATGAAAAAAATAAGCCAATGGAAATAGTCAAAAATAATCTTAGCCATAAAGGGGTATTTTTTACAAATTGTTTCTTATATCTTACTATCTTATCTTATCTTACTAATATTATAAACGCGAAAGTTTGTATGGATGTATGTGTGTTTGTTACTCTTTCACGCAAAATTTACTGAATGGATTTTAATGAAACTTTACAATAATATAGCTCATACATCAGAATAACATATAGGCTATAATTACAAAAGCTAGCTATTAATTTTCAATATATTGAAAATAATAATTATTGTTTAATGGAAAATGTCAAAATTTGAGAATGACATTTTCCAAAACAATGATTCACAATGATTGTTAAATCATATTTCTAAATTAGAAAATATTTAAATTAGTGAGTTTATTTGAAGTACTCGCCTAATACTTTGAATGGAATCAAGAATTATAGTTATTTTAAATAAATAGGTTAAGAATTTTGGTATAAACGTAGATGGGACCTAGGAAAAGAAAATAGAATACTCGAAGTACTAATCCTACGCAGACGAAATCGCGGCCAAAAGCTAGTAACTTCATATTTATGTAATGATAAAACAAATTATTCACTACTTTTCTCTCATATTTTTTGTAACGTAATTTAAAAAAAATAAATTATTTCAATATACCTATAGAGAAGATAGGAAAAGCTTCAATGTATCCATAGCACATTCTTTCTTATTCATAGTGCAAACCGATTCATAGTAAAGATAAATCTAAATAGTAATTTGGCGTATACCGTCATCTTAAACGTTTTTATTATAAATTGCTTATATTTTAAACTGCGCCTGCTATCAGCACAGGAGTTTCTAGTGAGACTAGCAAAGCACATCACTAATTGTGATAGAATTAATAAAGACAAGCTTATGCCCGCGACTTCGTCTGCGTAGGATTAGTACTTCGAGTAATCTTTTTTCTTTTCCTAGGTCCCATCTACGTTTATACCAAATTTCTTAACCTATTTATTTAAAATATGTATAATTCTTGATTCGATTCAAAGTATTAGGCGAGTACTTCAAATAAATTCACTAATTTCAATATTTTCCAAAATAGAATTTTGATTTAACAATCATTGTTTTGCAAAATGTCATTCTCAAATTTTGACGTTTTCTATTAAACAATAATAATTATTTTTAATATATTGAAAATAAATAGCTAGCTTCATAAATTATAGCCTATATGTTATTCTGATGTATGAGCTATATTCTTGTAAAGTTTCATTAAAATCCATTCATTAAATTACGATTTAAAGAGTAACAAACGTACATACATCCATACTAACTTTCGCGTTTATAATATTAGTAAGATGTATAATAAATAATATATATTTAAGAGTTAAAATAAATCACCTACACAACTTGTTAAATTAAATTAAATTGGATAACCATCTTTTTAGCAACGTGTAATGCCCACCGCTTCCGACGCACACATCTGCCATTTAGACCGGGTAAAAACGTACGTAGATAAATTGTCAAAATAAATTTATTCGTCGGTTTATACGGAGCTCGCTGGATGAGTCTTAGATTTATCGGTGCCAGCGGTCCGCTTTCCTATTTACTCTGGCTTAGTTGAACGATATGTATAAATGTACTAGGTCGGACTTTGACAGCAACACATGACGGCATTTTGTTATTTCCTTTGTGAGCCAATTTACGTAATGGGGTATAGGGGGAGAAGCCGAGAAGTAGATGGTGGAGATTGTAGGTGACTCTTGTTAAGTGCTCCCAGTCCCGCGATGGGAAGAGGGGGGTCACCACCCTGCTTGGTGGAATAGGGTTCCATTCTTATTGGGGAGTATTTAAAGGGTTGTCTGTTTGGGTGTCGATTACTGAGATTTTAAATGACTGAAATGATAAAAATTTAGATGAATTGATTTTAATAACGAGAATACTATGATTCTAAGAAAACTAACTGTAACCGGTGAAGTCTTAAATTGACTGTACGTGATGTCTGGGGGTAAGGTGGTTTAACTTCGGAAGGTTATTACATGATGATAGGAGTAAAAAATATTAAAAACATTTTTCGAAATACAAACTTTTTTTCATACAAAAAGACGCATCTATTAAAAATTATTAGCGTAAGGTACAAACTAACCAGAAAAATTTGCCGGACGCGATTGTGGCGACGATGGATAGCTATGATTGGTCCGTATCGTAACAGCGGAAAATAATAGTACTGGCCTCACACGCCGGACTAATTTTTTCTCTTTACCAAAAAAGTAGGTACCCCTAAAATTCGAATTTTGTAAAAAGTTATTTATCTTTTTTACTTATATCATATAGAATTACCTCCCTTAATGTTAACGCACTAATTTACTCCCGAACACCCTGTATAATTATTATTTGATTAGTTATAGGAACTACAAATATATAAGAACAGAGTTTTTTAGTGTTTACACTATACATTATTATTTTTAGATTAATACTTCTGTTTTTGTTTTTTATATTATCTCCCCACGGGAACCGTAGCAGTGTGGGGTGTCTGGCAGAGGTGTTGGCTGTTTTCCAATAAATGGTTCCCGGTGCGGCGGTACCCACAACCGCCTCACAAATTGTGAAAATTGGTGTTAACATATTAACAGAAACATTCAAATAAAATACACTAAACCAGTAAAGAAAGAAAATATACGTATTTCGGTACTACGCCGGCTCTACGATCCAGCGTTACGATTTCTTTCTACGATCTCTCTCTACAATATTTCTCTTCGATCTCACAATATTTGTTGTGTTTATTTTTAAATGCAGACCGCAAAACGAAGATTGGCATCATAAATAAATAAGGAGGTTACTAAAATCCTACAGAAAACTTGAAGAAAATGTCCTCACACAAAAAATCTGAAGAATCTTGATAAATAAAAAGGTTTTTCATTGACAAGATTGGAAACGTAGTAAAAAACGAAAGGAAATTAACGTACTCGTATTTTTGCTTTACTCCCAGTAAAGTTTTTTGGCAACGATCGAAGTGGAGTAACCGAGGAATTAGCGGCGGACAGAAATGCAAAAGGGTTGAAGAGTTTTAACTTGATTGACGGAAATGTTTCAGGCAATATTATTCTAGAGGGATGGAATTCAATACTGTTCAACTGTTGAGTTAAAATTTTAGAATTTGGGCATTGAATACATACATATTTTACATAAGAATTTTTGAAGTAAATACTTCTTTACGGACGCTTGACTTGGGGGGGGGGGTAAGCTGGTGAATGCGTTACGAAAAGTGAAATGCGTTGCGAGGCGAACGGGCTGTATCACATAGAAGCAAGAGAGACCAGTGCGCGTGCACATTTTCTTTCTCTCTTCCTCTCATAACCAGTGCATGAAATATCTGTCATGCGGATGCGGATGTATAGATGGAGCTAAATAAGTATTTACTTCAGTCGTGTGGTCTAATACGAGTGTGCTTGATATTTTTTTTAATAACGTTTCGACATCTTCCATTAATTTAAAGAGTAGGTTTGATATATTTATAAAATCAGATATATTTATCCAAGACACTATCTAGGAAACAAACACGTTCATAGAAAACTTGTCTGTAATGAAAAAGTTAACTGCCGATAATATGAAAAAAAAAACTTCTAGATAAAATTGTTAATTCTGAAATTTGAAATATGAGATTGGTTAAAATTCATAATGCCGTCTTAGGTAGGTACTATTTTATATCATATTTTTAAAGTACCTACCTATGGCTAGTGGGAAGTAGAATAAGTTAGTACTTCCAATATTTATCATTCAATTCAAATATTCAAATAGTTCCAAAACAAAAGAAGTCTACAGACTTGATTTTGATGAGAAAAAACGTGCAATTGTAAAGCATGTCAATGGAAGTTGTTGTTGAATTAAAATAAAAAGTACGACTATATACATATTTAAAGCCTGTTTAATTGCAAAGGCAAGTAGCAGAGAAAACCTCCACGTGTAATAACACTTAATAGGTGTTAAAAAAACGCCAGAGATTGACAAATATGATGTTTAAATAATTGGTAGCCTAATTGAAATTCTGGGTTCAAGCCCCTGTTGCGACCGTTATCTTTTATTTTTCAATGTTTGTTTTTATTTATATTTTCGTTTAGATTATTAGTGTTATCTTTTTCTTTAATGCTATATCTATTTAAATTTAGATTTTGTTTTCGTGATTGAATTAATATAAATCTTGGAAGTGGAAATTAACCCACTTCCCGATGGAGCTGAAACGGGTCATTTAGACTCGTTGTCGATGACAATGTATGCTACAAATGCACTCACATATACACACATGCGAACACACGCATTTTTCTTTACTTGTAATTTAATTTTTTTTAATTAAATTTTTTTAAATTTACAGCAGAATATACGAAAAAATGTATCAATTAGGATTTGGCTTAAGTGTTAACGGTGTTAACTCATTTCAGTCAGTCCCTGGAGAGAAAGGTTCAATCCTCATTCGAAAGTTTCGACTCGTGACTTTTGGTGAGCTAGAGTGCTAATATTAACAAAAATGGCATTATTGATGTCGTTGTAGCCGAAAACTATTTTTTTTTCGAAAGTTTATTTTTTGTATGAAGATTTTCAGGAAATTTCAGTTTTGCCGTGCGCCGCACAGATTTCCTGAAAATCTTCATACAAAAAACAAATTTTCGAAAAAAAAAAGAAAATATATTTTTCGGCTACAACGACATCAATAATGCCATTTTTGTTAATATTAGCACTCTAGCACACCAAAAGTCACGAGCCGCCACTGGTCGAAACCAAAAAAAAACTTTAAAATTACCTACTATAAGACTCAAGAGATGGCGCAACTAGATCTAAAATAGAAAATAGATGTTAAACAACTTTGTTTTTTACGTTGATTTTTTTTTGAGAACTAAATATTATAAATAACCACAAATATTTTTAAAGGATCAGTTATCAAATTTCTTCCCATTTCGCCATTTTACCTCTCATTTACGCCCATCCATTGACAGTTTTATGTCTATTGTTGTAATTAGTTTTAAGTAAACTCTGATGAAGCAAATATTGCTCACGAAACATGTTGGTTTTTTAAACATTAAACGTTGTGAATTTTTAGTATTTTATTTTTATATATTTTATTAACTTTTAATTAAAATGGTACTACAACATATGTTTGAAGAAATAAATAAATACATAATAGGTACATCTACAAATGCACCTTCGAATTAAATTAAAGCAAAAATGAATAATTCACCATTCCGACAATATCATGCACATCATTAAGGAAAAGTTTTGGTTTTGGAAACTTTTCGATTCAATCACGCAGCAGTTGGTTTAGAGACTCCAGACATAATTAGAATTAGTTAGGGCCCTCTTGCGATGCTAATTGACTTGTGGTGTTTTTTTACGAAGAACCGATTAAACGTTCATCTGCCAAGTGCGGTTCAGTCTCATAACTCGGTAGAAACTCACAATCCCATTATAAGCTCGCTGCGTGCCCTAACTGGGTGCTTATGTGAAGACGTGATCCTAGTTTTCGAACAAGTGGGTCCTGTATGTGCGCCCGCATAACACTAATATACCGGGGAATGAATAGGAGCTCCACATTTCTCTGGGAGCAATTAGTATGCGTGGAAGATTCGGTTTGGCGGGGAGGTATGTGAGACTTGTGAATGGGATATGGAATTGGCGTAATTAGAGATTATTTGATGAAGTATTCGAACACCTAATCTGTTGTACAATGTTTTGAATAGATTACGTGCTAGGGTTGTCTTTTAACTGCCAATCCTTTTAAAAGTTGTAAATCATTTACAACCCATCATGGGTTGTTCAGTTTTGATGTGAAACATTATTTGGCGTGCGTGAGAGGAAAAACCGACTCTTAGATTTTGGACGGAACGATTCTCATTCGGCCAGACTCTTGACTCGTCGACTCTTTCCGACCGGCGCAGCCAAAACTCTGTGCGGTATATTTTCTTCTATTCTCAATAAAATTGGCAAACGGATCTATTCCAATAATGTTCATGATTAATTTTTAATATATGTATTTTGTTAAAAAAAAAACAATTTCGATGTCTTCCAGAATAACAGAAGGGTGGGTATGAGACGATTTATATTGTGAATAAGGCAAGCCGAGTGCGTCAAGACCGAGTTGTTTGGCGGTCTGTCTTCTCTGCCTGAAACACCAATACTCATTTGTGATATTTTAAAAACTTCTTACTCTTTCCAATCTGATTGTGGTCTTTTTAAAGGGTTTATTTATTATGTGCTTTTAACATCGACCAAGTGATATACTTGGTCGAAGGCTTTTATGGTTGCATGAGAAGAAGAAGAATGAGAGCAGTTTTTTTACAACTAGTATATTGAAGAGAGAAATTTATTTTTCAGCAGCCTAAGATCTCATGACTTCTCGGCCCAAGAATGCTTTGTTTGCGGAAGCCACACGCTAAAAAGATTTGTACTCTTAGTGAGGTTTTAGGTTTAGTTTTTAGGTAACAGGCTATCGCCTAGCTTGCCCAACGGATTCTAGAGGTCACGATTCCAGGGGCATAAGTTGTTTTTGTTAATTTATTTTGTGAATAATTTTACAAGAAAGAAAAGTATAATCATCATTGGAAACTGTCGCAGATAATTTTTGACATAAAATTATGTTTATAAAAATTTGTTTCTTATGTGCGTTCATGAAAAATACATGTTAGTGGTTTACGCTTATATTTTTTATAAAGTAATTAACTATCTTATTTTAGCTCTATTCAATGGAATCTGTAAAAATGGCTTCAATTATACAAAAAGTTTTTTTTGTATTAATAATATAAACTGATTTGCAGTAAAGATATCTAAAAAAGTGACGTCGCATTAATTTTCACCTTAAGGTGATGGCCCTACTAAGAAATGCATAAACGTGTGATTTTGGTTTGAAAATTAGATCGCTCTGAAATATTTTAGATGCTTTATTTATATACTGCGAGTAGAATACATATTTGCCTTCGAAATAATCGAACATTTTTTAGTTCATAGACTTTTTTTAAACCCAGGAAAATATAAAACACTAGCTGATACCCAGCATGCGTTGCAATGCTACTTAAATAAGGAATTGATTCTCACTGCGTCTCCTTCCCATTCGTTCCCGTTCCCCTTCCGCCTCCTCCCCCCTCCCGCGTCACCCCTCCCCTCCCGTGTATCGTTCCCCTTCGCGAATTCCCCTTCCGCCTTCTCCGCCTTCACCCCTCCTCAGTCTCCCCTTCCGCGAACCCTCCACATAAATTCCCCTCCTCTCCTTCCCTTATTCCCACCCCCTCCCGCCTTTTTTCCATCTACTAAATTCCATAAAATACACCCCTTTTCAAAAAACTCGCTTGTGACCAATTCATTATTTTTTTGCAAATTTCATAACTCCTTAGCTCATCAATATAGAATATATCAATATAGAAACCTTCGCGGGCATGTTCACAATAACTGACCAAATTTTCATCTCGATTGGACGAATAGTAAAGGAAATAATTTCATAACGCTAGAGCTCACCATCGCGGGTATGAGCACATCAAATTACCAAAGTTTCATCGCAATCGTTCAAGTCTCTCTATGGCGTGACTAAGGGAAACAGGGAGTCATTTATATATAAATATAGATTAGGTTTAAAATGCTTTATAGTAAAAAAATCTCCTCTTACGAACTCCCCTTCAATGTTTCGTCATGTTATTAAAGATATCTGCACTTTAAAGTAAAGTAAGTAATTCATTTTCAGATGTAAAAATGTCGCGAAACTAAAATTGAGTAACAAGCATGCTAAACGTAGGTTGTGTAAGTAAGTGTTTACCGGATCATGTTTATATTTGCTGACCCACAAAACGTGGAACAGATAAAAAGTTGGGTAATTTATTTAATTTTGCCGGCCAAACATTTAGACCGCGTTGGGCGGCCATCTATAATTTTTGCCTGTATCTCCCTTCAATCTGTTTTTCCCGACTCCACCGAGGAGATAAAACTTCTGAAGTAATTAACTTCGCCGGGCGCAAAAGTTGAACGAGTTGAAAAAAAAATGTACAAAAAAGTTGGCATGACGGGAATTATTGCAGTTCATCATTATTATTGTTAACCTTCCCCCCCTACCCACCGGCTTATTAATTACCAACTCAGTTTAAAACATTAAGAGCTCCTTACTTGCGCAATTCTGGATAACAATTGCTTAACTTTAAAAATTTGTACTATTTTTCTTATTTTTTTTAACATTAGGAAAACAATTTTCCTCGGGGCCATGTCATCTTTAGGAGGGGGAGGGTCTTTTTTAGGCAAAGGACGGAGAGGAAGTTTCTGAAAGGAAAAGGGTATTAGGGGTGGTTGTGGGGCGCCGTGTGACCAGGAGTTACGGACGTATGAATCCATTTCTGAGGTGCAAGGCGATGGGTCGAGAGAGTCCGGTTGGAGAGATCAAAATGATAAAAAAAATGCTATGAGAGAGCGAGACTTACTAAGACAATGTTTTAAATACTCTACCATCTATCTATCTCATTCAAATACTGGGAAGTCATATTGGGAACTATTTAGACCCATAGTTTTTTTTTTTTAAATATAAAAAAACCTCACAAGAGTCTCAACTGATCCCTTCTGGAGCCAGTGAGACTATGCAATCCCCAATTGTGGAGTATGTTGTGAGGCTGAAGGTAAGTGGGGAAGGGAAGGAGATGGGGAAGAGGAAGGTGGGAAAGTACCTGGCTATTCAGATCTAGTCACTAAACACGGCTAAAGCCATTATTAAGCAACGTTTCAATTCTGAATGGTGGTCTTACACCAGGGCGATACTGAGAGTATCTTCCACTCTGGAACGTTCCGCATATATAACATATATTATTTTTTATTAATTAATCGTGAAATAACACAAATTAATCAAATAAAATTTATTTGCGCACGCCGGGTTCGAACCCGCAACCTTCCGAATGGGAGTCAAGTGTCTTACCACTCGACCACGGACGGTCGTCAAACATAGTACAGAAGTTAGATTGATAAATCAAAATTGTATTATAAGTGGTGAAAATAATACAAATAAATAAAAGAAAAGAAAAATCTTGCAAAGAAAAGACAATGAAAACGAAAAGAAAAACTCGAATGTTATCTCCAAGGAATGGAGAATAAAACAACGAGTGATCGAAGTAAAACTCCGAGAATCAAAGGTGGTTAGAACCACGAAAGGCAATTCCAGTGATGGCTGTAAAATAAACCTGCACGAAGAATCTGTCGATAGTCGCATCGGATTCTCTTTCGCTCCGAGGCATTACACACGTGACACGCGACACGCGACATCACAGCGCTGGCACTGACTTCCCTGACTGCACTGACTGCACTGACTGCACCGACTGCACTGCAGCCAGTGGTGGCTATGCGAATCTCCCATTCCATTGCAACAAATAGTTCTTAATCCATGACTTCAACGGAATTTCGCAATGAAATTTCTACTCCTTCGGCGTAGCCAGCGCATGTCACTCCGGTTTAGACCAATGGGCTACATACACGCTTTTTGAAAACGTATTTATTATTGAAGAAGATAATACTAAAATTTTTAAAAGAAATATGAAAAAATAACAAGACGCAAAAATACACGGTCGCAACGGGGGAAAAAGTTTTTCTTATTCAATGATCTATGACATTGATGGCAATAACCTGAAAAAGTTATTATAAGGGAGATATTCTCATTAAAAAAATGGGGTTATTTATTATTTGTGGCAATTAAAAACCGGTTCTAGTTGAAACCGCAGAAAACCACAAAGCATAATTTTTCTTAGAATCACTTTATATTTTATTTTATTACGTAATACGGGCAAGGGACGAGAAATGTAATTTCATTAAATTAGTAAAAATAGTAAACAATGAAATTTTAACATAAAAGAAATTATGAACATAATGAAATCTAGTGTTTTTATATTAGCAATATGCATTATTTTATGTGAATATAAAAAAAATCAGATTATATATTTCAATTCAACTGTTACCGATAAGTCGATAACGATACCGATAGGTATATAATATCGATATCGATACCGATAGGTATATAATAAAGCCGTAGATTCTCCGGCCTTAGTGCAGTTTTTCGAAATCAAATGAAGACAGTAATTTTTCTCTTATTTGTACGTCAAGTATGCAAAATGTCATCAAGAAGTATCAATATTCTGATTTACAGGGAGGGTAACGGGGATCGGGAAAGATTTTAGAATTTTCATGCAGATGGTGACCTTCCTATAACATTTTAAAAAATATATACTAAAGCCATATGTAATGCTTATCTTTATATAATCTCATATACAGGGGCGGCTGGTTGCACAGTGTGTTCGTGTGCCGCACTATTCCTAAAATTTCTTTATAAGATCTTACTAAAGACTACATAATCTATTAAAATCATATAACCACTCAAACGCTTTTTGCCACAATATGGCACTATTTCCAAAACCACGATTGATTTGCTGCCAAAATATGGCAAACATTGTACAGATTCTTTGAAAAGTTTTAATGTTTACGATTTTATAATATTTTTGAAATAAATCCTACGAAAATGTGATAATAGACAAAATATATGTGAATTCATTGGGTATATAGAACTATAATCAGTTTGTATGTTTCCATATTTGAATTCGGAGGTAAGATTTTTTTTATGTGGGCGGAAAAATTTTCTTTAGCAATCCGAGACAAAAGTTATAATTGCTCTGTCGCTCCAGTGGTTAAAAATATTACTTTTTTTTTTTACATTAGGTCCACACAGGAGGCCCTGAGGAAAATAATTTCCCTCAGGGCCTATGTCACCTTTGGGGATGCTGTGTGGAGGGTATTTTTAAGGAAAGGAAGGAGAGGAAGTTCTGGGAAGGAAAAAGGTATGAGGGTTGGGTAGGAATCTGGGGTTCAATGTATCTAGATCATCCGCCACCAAGACCTAGACAATGAACCCCATGAACCCGGGCACCCCTGCTATGTCACCAAACGTAGCGAACCACTTGGGGTGACCTATGGCAGAGGTGTTGGTTATCCAATAAATGGTTCCCGGGGCGGCGGTACCCATTCCCGCCTCCCAAATTTACCAATATAATGCGATAATATGAATATTATCAGAGAAAGCGATTTCTCAACGAGGTTAGTTTGGCCGCCCGAATACACTTGCCATATGCAAACCGACAGCAAGCGGAACAAATAGTGTTTTGCATCTAATATCTTAAACATCGCTTTCTCATCGACATCTATTCTCGTGAGGGGTGGAAATATGATACAAGTACGTGGGCGTTGGGTCATTATGACCCACTTATTCAACACCAGGTATTTCATTTTATTTTTGCTTTTTTACTTATAGCTATTTTGCACTTGATTAAGGAATTAAAACTTGGCATTATTTCGACTAAAATATATTAATTTTTGTTATTTTTAACCGATAAACATATTATTTAATACACGTTTACAAAATTAGCTTCCTCCAGCTTAATCATTCTGAACACTTTTTTAATCATTATTTTAATTTAAATGGCAATTTTAGGAACTTAACACACTAATGTTTGGAAAAAATAACAAAAAGTTAAATCAAATCATCATTATAAATGCAGTCGGCCCAAAAAAGGGGTCGATGGGGACGGGTAATATTCACCCTTTTAAGATTTCGGCACGTGTAACTGCCGTGTCGATTGCTGTCCGATTGACTTTTCATTAAAGTAGTTTTAAGAAAGTCAACATCTCCTGCTACTGACAGGAGCAGTAACATCGCACGTGTAGTTATAAAACCGCAAGCAATTAAAACAAGTCGGGTCATTTTGACCTATCCCCCATGACGCTCGGTTAAATTTGGATTTGAGGGTAAAGTACTTAATCAAACTGAATAATATATATATATTTTTAATTGAAAGGTATAGTAAATATCTAATATGGATATATGCTACTTCATTTATTTTGTGTGGGTCATTAACGAATTATAAATTTTCATGCTTTTGAGGCAACAATAACAATTTTTTCGTGAGTTAATGGTAATTATAAAAAAAGATAAATATTGAATTTAAATATAAAACTTAAAACAAAACGAGGTTTTTGGGTCTTATAAGAATAATAATAATAAGATTTTTTAAATATTTATATTGAGGGATCAGTAGGATTTATCGGTCAAATTAGGAATTCCACAGAGCCGAACCCTCTGATATGAAAATATCTGGAGACGTTGAATTATATTCCCATTTAATAGTTTGGTAGATTAACGTGTTGTTCTTGTATTGTTTTGTATTAATTATACTTATATAGTACACTTGCATAACGTGGATTTACTAGATGATCATTTATATGGAAAAGTGTATGAAAGGGTTTAGTTTTTCCTATGGGAAAAACTAAACCCGTTCCTGTAAATCTGATGAATAAAAAATATAAGAATATTCGACAAATTTGTATTCCAGCGTAAAACGTAAATTCTAACGTATGTAAAAAGATATTTATTTATTATCAATATTAATTAAAGGTAATAAAAGTGTTCGCTCTTCAAAAGTCTCTTAGAAAAGACCTTCTTTACAAATAAAGTAGGTGGAATTATTTTGAATTTTAACTAATGTTGCTTAGTATTTTTTTGTAATAAGTACGGATTATCATTGAACCATCACATTTTCACGGCAGCAGTCGCCACTGCTCATAAATTATAATGTAGAAAAAGGTTTACGGGGTAAAAGCGTTCTCCCATAAAATGTTAATTATAAGTGTTATAAAAAAAAACAGAGATTTAAAAACAAACTTTGAGCCTGAATAATTTATTTATGCATATATTTCCGTTATCGGAAATACATTCGTGAACATTTCAAATCCTTCAAAAATGAATCGCATGTTGCCCATTTGATTCTTGGGTAACATCGCATGTGTTCGAATCAAGTCATGTCACGGGCAAACCAACTGAAGATGTATTGGAACCCAATCAACCCCCCTTTTGAGGCCATGCTGATTGCATGCTCTGCAAAACACACATCATCATCACAAGTTCATTTTTAATCACATCGATCGGTTTTATTATGGATGAGGTATATGATGATAATTTAAAAATGAAAAATGTGTACTATTCCAGGCCCTTGAAAATTAAATGAAATATCAGCGTGGGGGCGTCATGAAACTTTTTAAATTTTTTTTATTTTAGTATTTCTAGGCTAGTTATGAAGAATTGAAAGAAACTATTTAAAAAATCACAGGATATTATAATTGTACGATTTGTAAAGCTGAATGTTTTAAACCATCTTTTCGGATAGAATATTAAATTATAAATATGTTAATAATTAATTAAGAGAATAACTTCTAAGAACTAATAAAAAATACAATGGTATAATCCAACCCCGATTAGAAGGCATACATAGCTGGTGTAACATTCATATTAAATTCACGTACATATAGAGAGAGAAAATACGAAGCATTATATTCAAACCAAAAAGTTAACCACACATTAATAAATTGCACATGTTTATAAATGTAAAGTTTCCGAACGCAATTTGAAAAAAATTAGGAAATTTGGGATTTTTTTTTTTTCTTAAACGGACAAGAAAATGAGTTGTCGCTGACGCTTATAATACGTAATATAAGCCATATTTAAAACCTTTTTATGTATAGTTTCTTAATTTTTTTATTTAAAAAAATATGTATATTTTTTATAGTAATGATAATAAAATAACTTTGTTTTAATTTCACTTTATTATATACTATATATAAATATATATATATAAATATATCTTTAAAGAACTGGTTTCGGTTCGACCTGAACCTTCATCAGGGGTGATTAAAATGTATTGAACAAAATACAGAGTATTTAAATGAAAAGTAGAATATATAATTTATTTCGAATTATAAAATTTGAAAGCGTTTTGGATCATATTTCCATTTATTTGAATTTTATCGTAAGTGGAAATATTTTGGCCTGAGGGGTTAAAAGCAGCGGAAAGACATCACAGACGCTCGATTTCTTCGGAATGGACATTTCTCTCAGTATCGATGCAATTAGTTTGAGCTTCGTCCAACTCAGAAATCCTGGCATTTTCTTCTGACTCACTGCCATCGGAATATGGCGGTCTGCCACTTTCACTCTCGCAACTCCGCCGCAACTTCGAGATTCATCCGAACATTCCTCTGCTTAGGTATATTCAATCGACGAAGTTTGACTGCCTTTCGTTTTCCGGACCGACTTCTTGCTTCAAGTATTGCGTTTCTCACCTTCCGACGTGACGCTATCGGAATATAAATCCGGGATACTCGTTTGTTTTCCGACTGCGAATTTTCACTTGCGGGGAAGACGCCCAGGATGTAAGGTTCGTGACGCCGTTGTGGGGGTGACTTTATGTAAAGAAACTCGCATCTGAGATACATAGATAACTTTTTATGTATATATTATGTGGAATGATTTTATTTATGTTTTCAATTGAAATAATATGTAAAATTGTATTTGAAGAGTGAAATTCTATACCATCAACAACACTTTTTTAAAACAAGCATTGTTATTTGTTATTTCTCACAGAAAATATTTTTGTTTTGATATTCCTTCTCATCATAAAAGGAATTTCAAACGATACATGAGTGTGAATGAAGCTTTAAATTTATTCCATAAAAGGTTGGTGGGTAAATATTCCATTAACCATCGCACATTTATTAGGCTCTGATTTTGGGAATTACAGTTTTTTATTTTTTATGCCAATACCTTACAAGAGTCCCAACTGCTCCCGTTCGGAGCCAGTGAGACCGTGGCATCCCCAATTGGGTTTGTTGTGAAACTGAAGGCAAGTGATAAGGAAAGGAGATGGGGAAGTACCCGGCTATTCAATTTTAGTTACCAAACACTGCTAAAGCCATTTCAAAAAACGTTTCAATTCTGAATGATGGTTCTACACTAGGGTGATACTGAGAGAATCTTCCACTCTGGAACGTGCCGAAAAATGAGCCTTATATTATTTTAGCATATTAGAGCCTTATATGAAAACACAAATCAATAAAATAAAATTTATCTCAGCACGCTGGGATTTGATCCGGATCGTTAGTCAAGAGCTAAGAACTTAATAACATTTTTTGTGCATGTTAATAGTTGTTTCTTGTAGTAATTGTTAAAAAAGTGTAATTTCCATAATCTGTTCTAATAAGAGGCGGTTAGTGAAATAATTACGACAAAATCTATAGAGGTCTTTTCACAAATTTGCTTAAGGCGAAAATGTGAATCCATTGATGGCTCTCCCACGATGTTTAAATATTGTGTAATCTTATCAGAAAAAAAGATTTGATGGGATGGAAACCGCGAAGAGTGATGAATCATTTAAAAAAATGCTTCAGCTGATTATCATGACGCTTCTTTTAAGAAACTAAGAGCACGAAGACATAAAAAGAGCAACTTCAATTTGCCTTTAAATCAAGAATGCCGATAAATTTGCATAGAACTGCCCTTGGGAGAGGAAAACAACAAAAAATATCTAAAAGTAAATGAGTGCACCCTTAAAACGTAAGTTGACAAGGTTTTAGAGGCAAGTGCGGGTCTCCTACTATCCTATAAAGTTTATTTTCGATTTACGATTTATTCGGTACTCGAACCTATGGCTATATATTGTATAAGTTAGCCGAGTTTTCTAACTATTGCAAGTATTTTATTTTTGATAAGATAATTTTTATTTATAAGATAAACTTTATCGCATAGGCGGATAAAACGAAACGAAACAAAACAAAACAAAACAAAACAAAACAAAACAAAACAAAACAAAACAAAACAAAACAAAACAAAACAAAACAAAACAAAACAAAACAAAACAAAACAAAACAAAACAAAACAAAACAAAACAAAACAAAACAAAACAAAACAAAACAAAACAAAACAAAACAAAACAAAACAAAACAAAACAAAACAAAACAAAACAAAACAAAACAAAACAAAACAAAACAAAACAAAACAAAAACAAAACAAAACAAAACAAAACAAAACAAAAACAAAAACAAAAACAAAACAAAACACAACCAAACCAAACCAAACCAAACCAAACCAAACCAAATCAAACCAAACCAAACAAAACAAAACAAAACAAAACAAAACAACAAAAAAAACAAAAACATAACAAACTCGTCATCACCGTCTGGATAAATCGTGTCATAAGTCATAGACCGTCTTCTAGCAGATTCCAGGAATCCGTAGCATGCAGATTTATGTTTCACGATGAATGTCAACACCTCCTTTGTCCAGGTAGTCCGGATCACAGCCTTGATATTAGAAAAGAAGAAATGCTAAGCATTTTCTCAAACAAAACAAAACAAAACAAAACAAAACAAAACAAAACAAAACAAAACAAAACAAAACAAAACAAAACAAAACAAAACAAAACAAAACAAAACAAAACAAAACAAAACAAAACAAAACAAAACAAAACAAAACAAAACAAAACAAAACAAAACAAAACAAAACAAAACAAAACAAAACAAAACAAAACAAAACAAAACAAAACAAAACAAAACAAAACAAAACAAAACAAAACAAAACAAAACAAAACAAAACAAAACAAAACAAAACAAAACAAAACAAAACAAAACAAAACAAAACAAAACAAAACAAAACAAAACAAAACAAAACAAAACAAAACAAAACAAAACAAAACAAAACAAAACAAAACAAAACAAAACAAAACAAAACAAAACAAAACAAAACAAAACAAAACAAAACAAAACAAAACAAAACAAAACAAAACAAAACAAAACAAAACAAAACAAAACAAAACAAAACAAAACAAAACAAAACAAAACAAAACAAAACAAAACAAAACAAAACAAAACAAAACAAAACAAAACAAAACAAAACAAAACAAAAACAAAACAAAACAAAACAAAACAAAACAAAAACAAAAACAAAAACAAAACAAAACACAACCAAACCAAACCAAACCAAACCAAACCAAACCAAATCAAACCAAACCAAACAAAACAAAACAAAACAAAACAAAACAACAAAAAAAACAAAAACATAACAAACTCGTCATCACCGTCTGGATAAATCGTGTCATAAGTCATAGACCGTCTTCTAGCAGATTCCAGGAATCCGTAGCATGCAGATTTATGTTTCACGATGAATGTCAACACCTCCTTTGTCCAGGTAGTCCGGATCACAGCCTTGATATTAGAAAAGAAGAAATGCTAAGCATTTTCTCAGGTTTCGCGAACCGATTTCTCGCAGACTCTTGATTTTCTTCATCTGCGGGACTCTAATATCGCATTCGTTCGACAGAAGCTCAAAACTATGCAATATAATTTTAATTAGATATTTGAAATAATTTATCATGTGATACCAAGAGTCAGAAAGATACGGCTAGAATTTATTCTTCTACAGTAGTCAATTTTCGCAAGTTTAATATTATATTTATATAAGTACCGATAAAAATATATACTTAGATATAAACAATTTTTTTGCCATAATCCATCCGAGTGAGTCTCTTCCATAGTTGCAGAATTTCAACCTAATTTTTATTTATTAAAAGAAAATGAGAAGAAAAAATAAAAATAAATTAATTAATGAAAAGAACTGACGGAAATAATAACATATAAAACAAATTACAATATTATATTAATAAAAAACATGGTCATAAAGGTGTGTGCTTACAACTCAACAAATAATAACCGCAGTTTCACAATTAATTCGTTCAAAATAATACATACCTAGCATGTTCCAGATTAGAAAATACTCTCAGTTTATACCCTAGTTAAATATCACTATTAAGAATTGAAACGATACAAAAAATGGCTCTAACCGTGTTTGGTGTTCAGATCGCCAGGTTCTTCCAACATTCCTCTTCCCCATTTCCTATCCTCTCAGTCATTCTCTAGCCCAGTGATTCCCAATGTGGTCCGGAAGGACCTCCAGGCGATCATTCAGAGTGTCCGTGGAAAATTAAAATTGATTTTGGGGTCCCTGAGCAACGTGAAGGGGTCAGCGCAAGGTAAAAATTATGAGACAGTTTTATTAATATGCAAGTTATAATAACTATCCATACATAAATTCTTTTGCCGTTTTTACGAAATACTGACCGCTGATCTGTTAATTTTATGATTCCTGAAATTCTCTAGCCCTCCCTCCCCCATAGAATGGATGGTTTACATCGGGTGTCTGGATGATCCGTTAACTTTATGATTCCTGAAATTCTCTCCCCTCCAGAATGGTTGGTTTTATTGCTAAGTTAGGGATTTTAGCAGAAAATCTCATTCCCTTTCCCGGGTCCGTGGGCAAATTTTGACTATGAAAAAGGGTCCGTTGGCCAAAAGAGTTTTGGAACCACTGCCTAGCCCTATAACATACCGCAATTGGTGTGTGAGGTGTTCACATAGGCATTAAAAAATATATTGGATTTACTGATTACTTCTTACAGAACGTAACGATAATGGAAAACATTTTATCCGTTACCACATTTAAAAATGTAGCTGTATTAACTTTGATAAAATATTACATTACCTGTAGAATTGTAGAACCTCACCGTTTAGCAATAATAATAATAAAGACACTAGTAGATACTAACTGCTTCCGTGCAGGTTAACTTCTGGACGAGCAATTCAGTTTAAATGCAATAGGACTATTATTGAGGAAGAGAGGACGCCATTTATTTAATAAACGGTGCAGTGGAAAACCTAAGTGCTTTCAATGTCCGTCCATACAAAGATAGAATACAATTTATACGTATCTGATAATAAGATGGTACCTACCTTGGCTGAAACTAGGGATGCGGTAAGACACAATGGTCGTACGTTACGCTTTGTCTCGGAATGTTTTAGCGTTGGGCGATAAAACGCTTAATCTCTCCCCCAATGCAAATAGCATCGAACTAGTTTGGTCGAATGCTACTTTGTTCGTTTATTTTCATTACTGCATTTAATGTGAGAGTGTAAATTTCGAATGAAATTTAAAGTAAACCAACCGTGGTGCATTAAACATTTAAATCATTTAGGTAATGGGTCTGGACTTTATGAGGTAAGTTTTAGCACGAATATTGCTTTTGTTTAGTTTTTTCAGAGACGTAACACCAATTGAAGACCTTGTGATTCAAAAAGTTTTATTTCTTCTATCGATTTTTGTTTGTTTGTCTATTCTATTCTTAGTTTTTGTAAAATATTTCTAAAACAACCTTATGTCCATCAAATTGTGTGACAAAAATATGATACTTTTGTAAAAACAGCAAACGAACATTAGTTTCCCTTTTTTAACATTGATTGGCGCTTTAATCACCTACTGTTTATTGATATTTGAGAATTGCTACTTTTAATAGTATATTTTTTTATTATGAAGAAAAAAACAACAAAGGTCCGAATCTTCTGTAAAAATGGCAATTAAATTAAATCAAATTTTCTTAAAATGATACAAATATTTATCTATGATACAAATAAGTAACTTTAAAACGAAAAACTGAGGCTGCACTAGTCTGCAGATGTATACAGTAATTATGTTCCTCTTATTTTGAACGTCAAGTGTGTTAAATTTCATCAAGACGTATCAAAACTCTGCTTTTAAAGTGAGAAAAGGGGTTGAGGTGGTGTTCAGAAATTTTGTGTATATAGTGACTTTTCTCTTGTTATGAAAGTCAAGTGTACAAATTGTCATCAGTAAACAACTTTGGATTTGTTTTAAAAAACAAGATGGAAAGAAAGATTTTTACTACAAAGTTCTGGAATATCACTTCTTTGGGTGGCTTTATGTTTAACTACTCTAACGATATTTAAAAAGACAGAAATTTTAATTTATTTTCATATGATGATTTTTTAAATGTACAATACAAGAGTACGGCAGACACGGAAGACACTGAGAGCATCTACCAATATATACTTACATTATATCATTTTAAATGAATTCATTGTGATATTCCTCTGACCACCGAAGAGACATAATTTTATAATTGACTTGGGATTTTCTGATGTGCCCAAAGAATGGTGCATTTTGTCTTACTTGAAGTGAATTTATTAAACTCTTTCAATTATCGTAATGATTTATTGAACAGCTAATCAATTTCACTGGCCAATGTTCGGGGTCTAGGAGTTGAAAGATTTTATGTAAATGGTCTACATACGTTTTCTTCAAATTAATATCATGTACAAATTAACTTCTGTAACTTCTGGTGTACCACAGGGGTCAAATCTTGACCTCCTGCTTTTTCCAATATTCATTAATGACCTTGGTTCAAATTGTAAGTATGAATATGCTTTTTCCACCGATGATCTTTTTTTTTTTTAAATTTAAAATGACCTCAACACAATCAATACGGTGTACTGTCATTGAAATGCAGTTTTATTTATTTTAATATTAAAAATACTATTTAAAATATTATACATACAAAATATAAAAAGATATAATGATGAAATTAAATTAGATATGGTATTTCTTAGTCCTCCTCCCTCAGAGATCATGTGCCGAGGCAGACTAGTTAGTTAATCAGAGTTTATTTGTCTTCTATGTCGTTATTAGTGTCTTTTCAGGGTTTTTTTCATTGACATCTTTTTGCCAGATTTTTAGTCTTGATTTATTACCCATATTTTTATTTTATTAGTTTTATGTCTTGGGGAAGGATATTGTGTAGTTTTGTTGCAAATAAGTGTAGTTTCTTTGTCTAAATGCGGTTTTATAACATTGAAGATTTTTTGCATGTCATTTTTACTCGATCTAGTGTGATGGATACATGGTTTAGTAGAGGATTTAGTATTTTTTAACAGTTTCAAAAATATATTCATTGTACATTTGGTACGTCAAAGTTATTGAAAATTTCAATGGAAGGCATTCTAATGGGTACTTTCAGTGTAGTATTTATGATTCTTTTTTATTTGCATTTCACAAGTCCATCTTAGATTATACGAAAAACGTCTTGAATAATACAAGATTAATAGACTTAAAATTAAAAGACAACGTTTTGTTTTTTTTCAATCTTGATTCCCATCTTAATTTCCATAGTTTGAGACGCAATAGCATGTTACACCTGTTTTACAAACGCAATAACATGTTTCACCTGTTTTACAAATGCAATAGCAAAAACAATATCGCATATTGTAGCCCTCTGATCCAAGTGTGCCGACTGTATAATATTCTGAAGTAGATATTTTTGTCGATAATTTAAACAAAAAAAAACTACTGTTATATTATGTACGAATTACTTGTGTCTCTTGTATCTCGTTATATTATTTGTCATTTGTAGGTCAATGGAGGACTGAACGCGGTAGGCGCTAACAAAAAACTGTCCAAAGAAGCGAAGCTAGCAATCTACAATGGAATGCTGGTACTTACCATGACTTATGACAGTGAGCCACAAATGTCACATGAAGGTTGAAAATAGGCTGTATGCTGTAAAATTGACATCCCTGGGCATACGTGGGGTAAAACCATGCATGATCGTGTGAGAAATGTGGACATCCGCAAATAATGCAAGGCTGATGTAAGCGTAATGAGTAAGATCATCGACCATCTGAATATCCCTAACGTCGTTAGGGACGTTCAGATGGTTTGGGCATGTAAAGCGAATGAACTAAGAAAGGGAAAGGAGAATATGTGATATAAACATGAATGATAGATGAAATTGGGGACATCCGAGAAAGACATGGCACGATCAAATGAATCAGACACTTGAGTCGGACCACGTCAAGAGTCAGAATAATAGAAGAGTTCGTATGTAACGATTATGAATGTGAATGAGGCAAATATTGTGTGCCAAGACCGAGTTGTTTTGCGGTCCGTCCTCTCTGCCGACCTATGCGGCGAAGAGGTGGGATAGTTTGTCTGTTAGTTTCATTATTATGAACTGCATCACAGCTCGGTATTATGAATTTTGCGGAGATTTGTAATGATTTATTGACGGCTATGGTCAAAGTCGGCAAAGGCAAATATGACTTTTTTCATTATTTATTCAAATTACTATTTATTCTCTAATGGAAACTACTTGTATGAATGTCAATAGTGATAATAATAAAAAAAAATCGTAAATATGAAAATATTTTTCTTATGGGTTTCCAATGTGGTTTCCGCGTGGGAATCAATATAAAAAGCATCGTGCAAGCATCTTACCGAGTGTTACTCTTTTTTTTAATCGTCGAGGATTTTCTTCTAAGGACTCCCTATAAAAAAAAGCACCCGTCCGCCACGTACAATAGTCGTCTCGTACATATTTTGCTTTTGACCGCACCGCGTACGTCTCGCGCCTTGTCCGCAGCGTGCGCCTGTTGTGTCAACCCTGGCCGCATCCCGTACCTACGCGGCGCGGGCGCAGGGAAGGCTCCTAATGAACGACCATTAGCACCGTGATGAATGGACGAGTAAACGAAGCCAATTCCAGTTTCAGGTTGTTCCCAGTCACCCCTCCCCCGACCACCCCCCCTTCTTACCAACCCACCCCGCTACCCACTTAAACGTCGGCTTTATATCGGCGGTGTGAACACCCGAATACCTACCAAGTTTTTCATTGTTCTCCACACGTGATAATATATGAGTAGTTTTTCGTGTGTGTTTTAATAGACGGAGATTTCGCATTGTTTCGGGAATGAATGCGTCTGGTTTGGAATGTTGAAAGCTGCCTTTTACGTGGGAGTGCATGCAAAATATTTAATATGGAATACTAATAAAATGTAATGTGGGAATACAACAGAATGTGGAATATTTCGAAGTTGACTAGTGGTCAACTGATGACTATATTCCATTCTCAGACATTGCAAGAAAAAACATAACCTTCTATCATGTTATGTATATGGTTATTGGACATTTATATATCATTTTTTTTTTTGGCATCCCGCAGGGAACTGTACTGGGACCAATCCTTTTTATCATTTATGTCAACGATATGTTCAAACTCAACATCAAGTCTAAACTCATTTCATATGCAGACGACACAGCAATTCTAACCGAGGGATTAACTTGGAATGAAACCCAGAAAACAGCAGAGTTAGACTTAAACATACTAAAAAAATGGTTCGATAAAAACTTGCTGTCACTTAATACGGAAAAAACCTTTGTAATACCGTTCACCATTAATAAACATGCATTCCCTGAAAATTTAAAGATTAGTATACATTCATATAATTGTAATAGAAATTTAAATTCATGTAAACCTGACTGCTCTGTACTCACTGTTAAAACTAATGTAAAATACCTCGGTGTAATTATAGATAGTAACATAAAATGGAAACTACAGATCAATGCAACAGTAGAAAGATTAAGAAAATTATTGTACATTTTTCTTAGAATCCGAAACATATTAAATTTTAAACTATTAAGAATCATTTATTTTTCACTGATTCAATCTGTATTACAATATGGAATTGTTGGCTGGGGTGGTGCATTCAAAACTTCTCTCTTGCCTTTAGAAATCATCCAAAGAATATTAATAAAAATAATTTTAAAAAAACCATATGACTACCCCACCATAAGATTATTTCAAGAATTTAAAGTCCCTTCACTTCACATTATTTATAAAAAAAATTCACTTTTACAAATACACAAAGATTGTTTCAACAACGATACCTCAATATCTATTTCAAACAGCAAAAGACCAAATATTCTTGGCTCTATAACTATCCCGCGTTGTAATACCACCACAGCCCAACAATTTTATAAATATTTTGGAGTCAAATGGTTTAACCAATTACCCCTTAACTTAAGATTGGAAACAAACTATAAAAAATTCAAAAGGTTAATTAAAACAATACATCAATAACATATTACAATCATTGTGACTGTGACTTTGGAAATCCCTTTACTTTTATACTCTTTTTTATTTTCTCTCTTCTTCTTCTTTTATATCTTTTCTTTACTCAATTCTGTTTCACGTATAATGTATGATATACATATATAAAAAAAAATTAATATTATAATTTTCATTATTCATTACACATTTTAAAAATATATTTGAATTGTTTTTCGCTGCTCCACCTTTTTTACACGAGCATTGCTCAAAAAAAAGGTGAATCACGATATTAAAAAAAATTTATTAAAAAAATGTATTAAAAAAATATATATACAATGTATAATAACTGTATTTGTAAAAAAAAAAAATAAAAAAAAAAAAAAAAAAAAAAAAAAAATTTGTTTTCTACCTTGGAATCTTTTTACAGGTATCAATGATAGTACCCTTTGGGGAATTGTAACCTCTGACAATGGTGTATCGTCATTAGTTCACCATTCGCCATCATCGAAATGTTCCACAAATGTTTCATTTTGAAACTATGAACCCTGTAAATTTTTAATTCGTACCTCATTTTCATCACCAGAATCTAGACCAGTGAAATCAGAAGTGGCTTTTACTTTTAGATGTATTCAATATTTGCTTATTTGGTCGCATTCGTTTTCATCTTCTTTTAGAAAATACACTTTTTGGTGCATTCGTTTTCACCTTCTTTTAGAAAATACACTTTTTGGTGCACTGACAAGTAACTGAAAAAGATTTTAAGAAAAATACGTTGGACGCCCTTAGCCCTACAGTACAAAAACGCTCTTCTCACAATATTAAATTAATATTTTTTAATTTTAAATTAATTATTTAATATAATTATTAAAAAAACTTAAAAAATGTATCAGGGCTATCTGCGTATTAACACATAAATGGAAAAAGAACAAATTGTTTAATATGTTAAATTGGCACAATGATATGGAAAACAACAAAATGTTTAATACTGGAAGCAACAAAATGCTTAATGCTCGTTTGGGAAACCAACAAAATGTTTAATGCGGGAAACCAACAAAATTTTTATTATGGGAAACCAACTAAATGTTTGTTGTTTCTAAGATTTGTGTTGTATAATGCAAAATGTCGTTTGAAAATTTAACAAATCTGCCAACGACCGACGGTATAACCTTAGTATATTAAAAATAAACCTAGTTTGTTTAAATTTGAAAAGTGCGTTTACCAGATAAAATAACCATCTTTCAAAATCAATTTGCGTTTTTTTTGTAAAAAAGAGTCAATAAGTCTAGAATTTGATTTAAAAAGGACAAATTTTCGATATTGTCTGGTTATACTCTCTTAAGTTAAAATTTAAAAAAAATATATTTTTAAGTTTAAAAAATACGTAGCGATGGAGGGTTACCCTGCCAGTAGTGAAATTGATCACCGTATATTAATAAATCATATCTATGAAAGAGCTCGGACTCCATTAGACCGCGGTCATTTCAACAAAACCTATCCCATAAATTATTACAGAAACGTTGAATCCGGAATTCATTATGAATGTTTTCCGATTCCGATTTCACGGAACTAATCTTACTGCCCGTAATCATTTTACGTTTTGCCTAGAAGGTGGTTCGAATGGACATTCCAATATTCATGGCTGGCAATCAGGATTTTTCATGCGATGATATTCCTGGAAATGAACCTTTCCACAAATAGAAACTCTACAATTATGTAATCTAAAATTGTTCTTTAAAAACAAATTTGTAATAATCAATTTATTTATTTAGGTCCATTGGGCTTATATATATATTTGTCTTTCAATAAGAACTCTTGATTTTAAAATGTAAATAAAACAAGTTGTGCATTGAGATATTCACTCATTTAAAAAAAAATTGTTAATTAATTTTTTTTATATTTTTTTAAAATGTTTATTCAGTTTTAATTTTACAATATTTTATTTTACAAATCTTACGAAACTGATCAATCAGTTTGGTTGTAAGAAATCTCTCATTTTTTTCTAATTATTTAATACAGTATACTTTTCAGTTTTACATAGTAAATACTAAATATAACGATACTTAATATTAAAATACTAATTATTACGATAATATAATAATAATAGTAACTCAGGTTCGGGACATACGTCATTCCTATGTCTACCTAGGGAAGAAGGGGTAAACCTGGGTCTTGAAGGGACTCACATTTGAAGGCGAGAGGAAACACAGAGGGCGGCAATTCTGTCCACAGCTGAGCTGTTGAACTCAAGAACAAGTCGTTGTTATGTGACAAATGTCAAACGTGTACAAATTAATACTGAGCGC
This sequence comes from Limnephilus auricula, assembly GCA_951813805.1. Classification (NCBI taxonomy): domain Eukaryota; kingdom Metazoa; phylum Arthropoda; class Insecta; order Trichoptera; family Limnephilidae; genus Limnephilus; species Limnephilus auricula. The sequence goes on from OX638391.1 coordinate 3,961,126, forward strand.
GCATTTGGCGTGTCTTCCGGTATGCAGAGAGTCAAGGGTTTTTCTAGGTATTTTTGGGCTCCAGACCAGAGATGGATGCCAAATTCGACAGTGGAGCAAACTTGCGAATTGTACAGGATCAGCAGTCGTGTAGTAATAATTATTTCGCAGGCCCTCTGCAATATTTCCAGCTTCTGAGAGTCTAACTTGATTCTGACTTCGATGAAGTACTCGAAGTTAAAAGTATAATATCATTTCGATTCTTCCGTATTGATGCGTACATCAGAAAGTTTCGTCCAATGATAGCACAAACTTCTTCTATTCGATGGTGGCACTCACAGATTCACTTTCCTCATGATGAACCGGATCAAATACAACGAAAAGTTTAGTTTGAGCGTCAACTCCATCCGCTAAACTCTGGAGTTAGTAATTCTAGCATATTGTGTTCCAGTATAAGTTATAAGCTTTGATGTTTTGTGTGTGTATGTGTGAGTGTAAGTGTATATGTGAGTATACGTTTGTGTGTGTGTGAGTGTATGTGTGTGAATTCACACACATACACTCACACATAAACACATATACACACACAGAAGATCGAAGTGCTTCTAAACACCGCTAAGCGCACGGTGAGTGAAACACTTTCCTCCACCCCAATGCAATAGCTCCCTATCCTCTCGAGTATTGCACCAACCACTGTAAGAAGAAATACAGCAACCCTCTGGAAATGCAAAAAGCCCGTTAAAAGCAACATCCACTTCAAGATGACCTTGAAAACCTTCTGGCCAGAAGCCTCACGACCAGGAAGGGTGGTGAACTCAATGGACGTAAAAAAGAAGCGCCTTTTTCTGGATCCAAAAATTAAACTGCTTTATTTTTTTTAGATTGTTTTTTTTTTTCTTATTGTTCTCTGTCGGCAATTTACACTTACTATGTTTTATATTCCATTTTGATTATTATTATTTCTGTTTTTTTTACTACCAGAATTTCCGTCTAGTACAATGCAATTTAGTAACAACTGAAACTTGATTATGCATGCTGTGAACATTTTTAATTGGTCTAAATATCTGTGCACATTCCAACGGCAATATCATTAATATAACAATTGTTAACACTCTGCTAATGTTTCAAACAATAAATAAAAAAACAAAACATCGGTTTATATTCTCTTATTTATTATCTCTTCCTCAGAATACATGGACCGTCACAACCGTAGTGTGAATATTATGATGGATAAATGTATCCTCGTTACGCGAACCATCCCCCCTTCCCTCCCTACTGCTAAACTATATGCAATACACACACACATATTAAAACAACTTACGCTTGTAAACTTAATTAGTATTGTAAACTTTTTACGCAAATTTCATAGCTCATCAGAATATATTCAGTAATCTTCACAACAACTCACCAAAGTTTCATCGTAATCGGTATAGGAAATAATTTCATAACGCTCTGAGCTCACCATTAAATATAGAATCCTTTGAATCACCAAAGTTTCATCGCAATAGGATGAAAGGTTTATGTGTCCGCATAAGGGACAAACAAAGAAACGTTTATGTTTATAAATTAAGATTAAATAAAATAAAATAAATTTATACACATACTTATAACATTAATACGCTACCATGAGTCGTACACAATCTCTCCAAGTACCAGACACAAGCGGAAGTGCTGCCATCTCTAATTTTCAAATTGAACAACTTTCGATGTGATATTATTAAAGATTTTCACGGCCAAAAGTATTTTTGTTATTTATTTTTGGGATGTTATGTCGTGTAACGCTACCTCCTTCTTTAGCCAACGTATCGAACAACAAATCTGCCCTGATGATAGACACTGTAACGTTGTCCGAGACGTTGGCTAAAGAAGGAGGTAGCGTAACAAGGCATAACATCCCAAAAATAAATAATGGCATAAAAATAAATAACAAAAAACTGTTGATGTTTTCATAAAATATGTTAGTAAGCGCTCGTTTTTGAAGTAAAACTTCTTTAATCACGCTTGACTTGGGGGTAAGCTGGCGAATAGCCGGTGCATGAAATATCCCGGTCAGTATTTTGAAATACCAGTGACGCGCCAAACGCGGAGGAGAGCGGACGTCGATGCGCACGGTTTGATAGGGCGAGGCGAACGATAATAAATTTAAATAAATATTTGTAGAAAACTAATATATGTATATACATGTGTATATTTTATGCATACATATATAGATGGATTTAAAGAAGTTTTACTTCAGTCATGTGGTCTAAAGCACACTCGCATTTTTATTTATTATTGTTGATTTGGAGGAAACTGGCAGATTATCTATTTTTGGTTAACTTATACATACATACATATATATGTAGCTAAAGAACTTTTACTTCAGTCGTGTGGTCTAAAGCTCAATTGTATTTTTATGTATTATTGTTGATTTGGAGGATATTTGTCAGATTATCTATTTTTCGTAACTACCTATTTTTGTCAGCTGTATTTGTTTCTTATATTTTATGTTACCTGTATTTTGTCAACTCTTTGTTTGTATTTTTTTTAAATACATGTACTGCATTTATCTGTAAAAACCCTATGGGCGTTTAAATAAATAAATAAATACTAGAACCGTCTAGTCTAGCGTCTGTTCTGTCATACCGTCCGCTCACAGTTCACGGCATTCTCGGTCGCGTGTTGGGAATCGGAGTTGAGAGGCGAGTTTCGCCCGACACATGTCATGTTCGGTGCCAATATACAATTTGTTTGCTCAAGAGGTGAGGGGGAGCACAACAAAGTTCCGTTTGACCGGTTACTTAACGGATACTTGTTGATGGCTTTATGGATTCCTGTTTGATTTCAGACGTCAGGGCGATGATCGAATGCTCCGACATGTTATCAGTGCGAGGAGAAATAGTAATGACAAGCAGGGAAAAACCCGCTTCCTCGGAAAAAGTATAATATGAAAACTTCAATAGTCCTATTTTAATATTATAGATGGCACCACTTCCGTTTGTATTTCGTACTTTGAGCGAGTGAATACTACAGACGTTAGCGTATTAATAATATGGATATTTTTTTGTATTTCTTGGGTATTAATTATGTAACAATTTCTAGACGTCTTGTTTTTGAAGAGTTTTATTTCATTTGTACATTTGTTATTTAAATTTTAAGATTGCTAGTGAATGTCATGGACATGTCTAAACCGGTAGCAGAAATATAAAAAAAATAGTAACACATGGTACATATGAAATACAACTTAAAAACAAAACCTCAAGTTGTTAGGTAATGGTTTTTCCAATAACGTGTGTTCCCAATCATGTCCTATGCGTTCAATCTGTGTCTAAATTTATTTAAATAAACATTGTGAAATCGACCCCTTGGAATAAGAAGGTTCCATATATTGCGGAAACGTCGTGCGATAAATAATGGGATTTACAGTGAGCTACCTAATAGTTCATTATCGCATGACATTACGGCAACAGATGGAAACTTGTTATTTCAAAGGTTCGAAATATTGACATCTTTAATGATTATATTTTATAATTTAAAACACAAATAATTAATGTAGCACATATCCGACCTACTAGATATTTAATTAACCTTTTGATTGCAAAAATATTTTTTCTGTTTGGTTGGTTATTTTGGCTTTAAATCCAAAACGAAACTGGCCCAAATGGGCCGCGCAGCCGTTCCCCTTAACAAATCTAATACATTACGACTTCTTACGCTATTCATGTTTAAACACTATTTCAAATTTATCCGTTGTATAAACTATCGCCTATCGCGTTACCAGCTGTGGATATGTATAGTTACTAAAGCCACCTGCAGGCCTCGCCATCTCATCGTAATGACTATGCGAAACCCAGCTGCACTGATTCCCTTCCCTTGACCTTACCTGACAATTGATTTCTCTATAAATCCAGCTCCATATTGACATTTCACAACCCCTGACCTTTGGAATTACTCTATTATTGAAGGCAACGTTCCAAAAATGCAATCCAATGAAAGAAAATAATGAATTATATATCGGTTTAATACCGCTGTGCACCTACACAACATATTTTTTGCTGTATTCCCATGCTTCAAAAAGGGAATAAACGTACGTTCCTTATCACAATAATATACAGTTCTTTCTTACACGTTAAACTATGGTGAGATAAAAGGTGAGACACCTAATGTACGTCCCGGTTAGACGTAAGGTTCTGGGTTCGAGTCCCAGTTGCAACCATTATCTTTAATTATTTTTCCGTGTCTTGATCGTTTTCATATTAAAAAAAATAGATTATTATTATTATCTTCTTCTTTAATGATATATTACATTGGTGGGAATAACCTTAAAAAATTAAAAAGATAGTTTTTCTTATAAAAAAAAATTAACAATTTATATTAATTAATGAAGACAATAATAGCAAAACTCAATCGAAAATCTGAAACAGAAAAAATTACGGTCACATCTCCGACTCGAATCCAGAACCTTCACCTTGCCGGGGCGAAGTTTTACCGGTTGATCAAATGTGTCCCTATCCGATTCGATATTTAACATTATCATTCTTCGACTGAGAACTACCAACATTTTCTTTATTTACTTAACCCATATTTTTAATGGCTGCTATCTTTACGTATGATTGCAAGATTTAAACTTGAACTATTTGCTATCTAGTAAGTGTCACGGATAAATTTATCCATTTTCATTTAAATAAAATAATATCTGAATTTTATACATTTTTCTCAAATTGCTATCGGAAATTTTGGTTTCATATAGGTGCACATTTATTTTTTTTCTATTGTAAAATTATAGATTTGAACATAAAGCGTGGATTTTTCTCTTTCTAACACCGTTTAGATCATATTTCTACTATGACAGTTAGGGAGATATAACGATTTATATGATTTATTTGTGTGCTGGGACAAATTTAGTCTCCTGTCATTACACGGGGTAATAATCTCTAAAGAATTGAGGATTGTTTCCGAAACCAATGTAAGTGGTTAAAAATAAATGTTGATTGTTTTAAATAAAGTGTAATTTTAAATATCTCGTCGAAAAACTTTAATCAGTACCCACAACACAATAATAATGTAAATAAGTCCGATTGGATGACTTATTTTTGGACAGTAAACAACACAATACACGACTTAATATTACGACGTATTCTTGTATATTTAACCTTCATACCTTATAATATAATGAAAATTATTAAAAAATGCAATAGGCCGCATTCAAAGGAAGCTTTAAAAAAGGCAACAGTGATTGAATCACAACTGAAACACAGATTGTTGGTGTAATATATTATTTATAACTCGAACAATATCCTGTAACGAAATATTTTGTTTTTATATAATGTAATGTAAATGTACTGTAATGTAACGTAATTTAAGGTAATGAAAGGAAGAAGTATGTAATCTAATATAAAAAAGTGCAATATTCAAAATTCTAGTTAAGTAAGTGAAAATGTTATTTTCTTTTTTTCGGAATAAAAAACTTATTATTAAAAAACGGATTATAATTATCAGTAATAATTGTTCCAAAACAAACTTTTCAATGGCATTATTATTTTTCGAAAGAGTCGAAGATGCCAATACGAGTATTTTACAGAGCGCTAAAGAAAAAATAATAAATAATAACTTTTTATTTAAATTTTTTTTATTTATTTATAAAACCTCAAATTGTAATATTTAATTAATGAATACAATATTAGCGACACACAATCGAAAATCTGAAAAACAAATTCAGAAAAAATACGGTCACATTTAAGAATCGCATCCAGGACTTTTGCCTTGCCGGGCGGAGCACTACCACTGAGCTAATGTGACCCTATCCGATTCGGTCATATTAAACTAAGGACCACCAACATTATCTTCATTATAAACGCACATTTTTATTGGCAAAATAGATAATTTACATAAAGATAGCAGCCCGCAACGGCAAGGCAAATTCCTAGATGTGAGGCTGACGAGATGGCCGACGAGAGGTAAGACTCTCGACCCCCAAACCGAACATCGCGGGGAATAATTTGTGTTATTATACAATTAATTATTTAAAAATAACCTTTAATATATTTGCGGCACGTTACACAATGGAAGATACTCTCAGTACCGCCCTGGTGTAAGACCACCATTCAGCATCGAAACGTTGCTTGAAATGGCTGGAAAAT